>JAVTVY010025716.1:0-11755 GCA_036873755.1 Hanleya hanleyi
GTCTCTGGTTAGCTGATGGGCATCGTTATTGTTGGTCTTTAGTCGATGGGCTCATGCATGTCATCTTTCGAATCCGTTCGAGTGCGAATGCCAAAGGTGAGTTGATAGATATCGCTGTTGTTGGTCACTAGTCCATTGGCTCACGCATCTCATCTCCTGTATCCGTCCGAGTGCGAATGCCAACGGTAAGCTGATAGATATCGCGGATTTGCGCGTATTGCTATTATGAGTTGATAGATGTTGTCGTTGGTGACAGCCTCACAAGTTGGCAAATTCATCTCCGGCATGAAACAGAACCAACATATGAAAATAAACAGGTAAATATTAGAAAACATGTGACAAAAATACATCGTATTAACAAATAACTGCTAAGTTTCACTTTGAAATCTCTTGACTTTAGAAGCGAACCACAATTTTCTCAACTCCAGGTAAATTTTTCATTGTAGAACAGATTTCTAAAATCAGGTCACTGGTTGCTTGGTGGCAATGCTGAGTAATGCTTCAACTTTCACTGTTGATCACAACGCTATCACTCGTGTTGGTAAACGAACACAGAAAATATATGAGTCCGTAGTTTTTCAACGTTCAAATGGCCCCTAGCCGGAGTTTTAGTAAACTACGATCAGCTTTTGCTTTGCGTGTACGATATCTTATCAAAAAAATTCTAAAGTTTTGTGGTACTACACATTTCAACAGCGTCGAGCATTGTATCTAGAATTGAGTCTTGACTCAATGTCAACGGCTTCTCGTAAAATGACAGCAATGTTATTCGCTGTCCAGTCAAATTGCAACAAATTTTGGACCAATTGGTGTGGTTATTGTTTTGGTAATGCCAATGCAGGGTCATCGTTGGGTCTTCGGCTTATAACTAATAAATTAAAAATAAATTATCCTATCCTAACCTATACTTAGCTAGGCCCTATGCTAGGTTTTGAATTCGACTGCCGACAATAAGGTTCTAAGCTAAGCTAGTTATCACCCCGCCCCAACCACAAAGTGTAGGCTACACCTGTTTCCTATTCCTGCACACTATTCTGATGTGTATTGTTAAAAGCACTGAAAACTCAACGACCCCTTTGATGCATTATGGCAAAAATTACTGGACTTTCTGATGAAAGGTTCGTTAGTTTGAACCGTGAATGCTAGGCCATCTATGTCTCTCTAGTCACGCTTAAAGGCGTGCGATATATCAGTGGACATCAGTGAAGATCTCTGATGCTAGCTTTCACAACCCGTGGATAGGGGCCGTTTGAAAGTTGTTCCACAGGACTCTATATCGTATTTATCCTATCCAGCCGGAAGCAGTTATGTCGACTGTTCAGGAAATGAAGAGCTTCGTTCAAGCTCCACTAAATAATGGGTTTTAGAACAGAATATGAACAGAGGTTTTTACTAAGATCTGCTGAAATATGCATCTCTCACCTCTTCTAGTTTAATAGTATACGTCATTGTACATTGGATTATTTTAATCGCAATACCTAGTCTGTTAGGCCTACCACCAGAACTATCAAATATCTGTTCTTGGTGTATGATATCTCGTAACTTTGGGAAGATAGCAATGGTCATATCTTCCTTGAGTCGTTCATTCACATAACTACCGAGCAATATATGTCTCAAATCAGTAGGGTCTATTTGTCGAGAAAAATAATTCCAGACCCATTTCGCGTGGCATTACTATCACCAAAGCTGAAATACATATATAGTAACGTGTACTAAGCCGACAAATCTATTGTCTGGCCTGAATGCTCGTTTCTCAGCCAAGTTTTCCATGATGGTGGCGAGACATGATGACAATATCGTCTTAACACTGGGTATGCTTCTGTCCAAATGATTCCAAAGACTTTTGCAGAAATATACTCTCATCTCACACTTGGATTGCCATTTCATTTGAACGCCATTGAGATCCAGTGTCGTTGTCGCTGAGTTGAGATATCGTCCTTGGTGCCAGCCTCACAAGTTGGCAATTCATCTTCTGCATGAGATAGAACCAAAATATATGAAAAGGAGGTAAATAGTAGAAAACTTAATGCAAAAATATATCGTATTAAAAAGTAGCTGCTAAGTTTTACGTTGAAACCTCTTGACTTTATAAGCGAACCAAATTCTTCATTTTAGAATTGAATAATAAAACCAGTTAGCTTCCGAATTTGAAAGTTATTGATCAGTTAATATATTATGCCATTTGTTAAGGTTACTGAATGGTTGTTCAACCCGTACAATTCATATCCTGCGTCTAGTACATCCAAGTTAGACTGTCTCTGGGTTAGCTGATGGGCCTCGTTATTGTTGGTCTTTAGTCGATGGGCTCATGCATGTCATCTTTCGTATCCGTTCGAGTGCGAATGCCAAAGGTGCGTTGATAGATATCGCTGTTGTTGGTCACAAGTCCATTGGCTCACGCATCTCATCTCTTGAATACACAGAACTAACATATAAAAATAAAATAGGTAAATAAGGGAAAACATGTTACAAAATATGTCGTATTAACAAGTAACTGCTAAGTCTTATTTTGAAATCTCTTAATTTTAGAAGATAACCAAAATTTTCCAAAGTTAAGGCAAATTCTTCATTTTAGAATTGAATACTGAAACCAGTCAGCTTCCGAATTTGAAATTATGGATCAGTTAATAAATTATTCCATTTGTTAAGGTTACTGAATGGTTGTTCAACCCGTACAATTCATATCCTGCATCTAGCACATCCAAGTTAGACTGTCTCTGGTTAGCTGATGGGCATCGTTATTGTTGGTCTTTAGTCGATGGGCTCATGCATGTCATCTTTCGAATCCGTTCGAGTGCGAATGCCAAAGGTGAGTTGATAGATATCGCTGTTGTTGGTCATCTCTTGAATACACAGAACTAACATATAAAAACAAAATAGGTAAATAAGGGAAAACATGTTACAAAATATGTCGTATTAACAAGTAACTGCTAAGTCTTACTTTGAAATCTCTTAATTTTAGAAGATAACCAAAATTTTCCAAACTTAAGGCAAATTCTTCATCAGTCAGCTTCCGAATTTGAAATTATGGATCAGTTAATAAATTATTCCATTTGTTAAGGTTACTGAATGGTTGTTCAACCCGTACAATTCATATCCTGCATCTAGTACATCCAAGTTAGACTGTCTCTGGTTAGCTGATGGGCATCATTATTGTTGGTCTTTAGTCGATGGGCTCATGCATGTCATCTTTCGAATCCGTTCGAGTGCGAATGCCAAAGGTGAGTTGATAGATATCGCTGTTGTTGGTCACTAGTCCATTGGCTCACGCATCTCATCTCTTGAATACACAGAACTAACATATTAAAATAAAATAGGTAAATAAGGGAAAACATGTTGCAAAATATGTCGTATTAACAAGTAACTGCTAAGTCTTACTTTGAAATCTCTAAATTTTAGAAGATAACCAAAATTTTCCAAACTAAATTCTTCATTTTAGAATTGAATACTGAAACCAGTCAGCTTCCGAATTTGAAATTATGGATCAGTTAATAAATTATTCCATTTGTTAAGGTTACTGAATGGTTGTTCAACCCGTACAATTCATATCCTGCATCTAGTACATCCAAGTTAGACTGTCTCTGGTTAGCTGATAGGCATCGTTATTGTTGGTCTTTAGTCGATGGGCTCATGCATGTCATCTTTCGAATCCGTTCGAGTGCGAATGCTAAAGGTGAGTTGATAGATATCGCTGTTGTTGGTCACTAGTCCATTGGCTCACGCATCTCATCTCTTGAATACACAGAACTAACATATATAAAAATAAATAGGTAAATAAGGGAAAACATGTTACAAAATATGTCGTATTAACAAGTAACTGCTAAGTCTTACTTTGAAATCTCTTAATTTTAGAAGATAACCAAAATTTTCCAAACTTAAGGCAAATTCTTCATTTTAGAATTGAATACTGAAACCAGTCAGCTTCCGAATTTGAAATTATGGATCAGTTAATAAATTATTCCATTTGTTAAGGTTACTGAATGGTTGTTCAACCCGTACAATTCATATCCTGCATCTAGTACATCCAAGTTAGACTGTCTCTGGTTAGCTGATGGGCCTCGTTATTGTTGGTCTTTAGTCGATGGGCTCATGCATGTCATCTTTCGTATCCGTTCGAGTGCGAATGCCGAAGGTGCGTTGATAGATATCGCTGTTGTTGGTCACAAGTCCATTGGCTCACGCATCTCATCTCTTGAATACACAGAACTAACATATAAAAATAAAATAGGTAAATAAGGGAAAACATGTTACAAAATATGTCGTATTAACAAGTAACTGCTAAGTCTTACTTTGAAATCTCTTAACTTTAGAAGATAACCAAAATTTTTCAAACTTAAGGCAAATTCTTCATTTTAGAATTGAATACTGAAACCAGTCAGCTTCCGAATTTGAAATTATGGATCAGTTAATAAATTATTCCATTTGTTAAGGTTACTGAATGGTTGTTCAACCCGTACAATTCATATCCTGCATCTAGCACATCCAAGTTAGACTGTCTCTGGTTAGCTGATGGGCATCGTTATTGTTGGTCTTTAGTCGATGGGCTCATGCATGTCATCTTTCGAATCCGTTCGAGTGCGAATGCCAAAGGTGAGTTGATAGATATCGCTGTTGTTGGTCATCTCTTGAATACACAGAACTAACATATAAAAATAAAATAGGTAAATAAGGGAAAACATGTTACAAAATATGTCGTATTAACAAGTAACTGCTAAGTCTTACTTTGAAATCTCTTAATTTTAGAAGATAACCAAAATTTTCCAAACTTAAGGCAAATTCTTCATCAGTCAGCTTCCGAATTTGAAATTATGGATCAGTTAATAAATTATTCCATTTGTTAAGGTTACTGAATGGTTGTTCAACCCGTACAATTCATATCCTGCATCTAGTACATCCAAGTTAGACTGTCTCTGGTTAGCTGATGGGCATCGTTATTGTTGGTCTTTAGTCGATGGGCTCATGCATGCCATCTTTCGAATCCGTTCGAGTGCGAATGCCGAAGGTGCGTTGATAGATATCGCTGTTGTTGGTCACAAGTCCATTGGCTCACGCATCTCATCTCTTGAATACACAGAACTAACATATAAAAATAAAATAGGTAAATAAGGGAAAACATGTTACAAAATATGTCGTATTAACAAATAACTGCTAAGTCTTACTTTGAAATCTCTTAATTTTAGAAGATAACCAAAATTTTCCAAACTTAAGGCAAATTCTTCATTTTAGAATTGAATACTGAAACCAGTCAGTTTCCGAATTTGAAATTATGGATCAGTTAATAAATCATTCCATTTGTTAAGGTTACTGAATTGTTGTTCAACCCGTACAATTCATATCCTGCATCTAGTGCATCCAAGTTAGACTGTCTCTGGTTAGCTGATGGGCATCGTTATTGTTGGTCTTTAGTCGATGGGCTCATGCATGTCATCTTTCGAATCCGTTCGAGTGCGAATGCCAAAGGTGAGTTGATAGATATCGCTGTTGTTGGTCACTAGTCCATTGGCTCACGCATCTCATCTCTTGAATACACAGAACTAACATATTAAAATAAAATAGGTAAATAAGGGAAAACATGTTACAAAATATGTCGTATTAACAAGTAACTGCTAAGTCTTACTTTGAAATCTCTTAATTTTAGAAGATAACCAAAATTTTCCAAACTAAATTCTTCATTTTAGAATTGAATACTGAAACCAGTCAGCTTCCGAATTTGAAATTATGGATCAGTTAATAAATTATTCCATTTGTTAAGGTTACTGAATGGTTGTTCAACCCGTACAATTCATATCCTGCATCTAGTACATCCAAGTTAGACTGTCTCTGGTTAGCTGATGGGCATCGTTATTGTTGGTCTTTAGTCGATGGGCTCATGCATGTCATCTTTCGAATCCGTTCGAGTGCGAATGCCAAAGGTGAGTTGATAGATATCGCTGTTGTTGGTCACTAGTCCATTGGCTCACGCATCTCATCTCTTGAATACACAGAACTAACATATAAAAATAAAATAGGTAAATAAGGGAAAACATGTTACAAAATATGTCGTATTAACAAGTAACTGCTAAGTCTTACTTTGAAATCTCTTAATTTTAGAAGATAACCAAAATTTTCCAAACTTAAGGCAAATTCTCCATTTTAGAATTGAATACTGAAACCAGTCAGCTTCCGAATTTGAAATTATGGATCAGTTAATAAATTATTCCATTTGTTAAGGTTACTGAATGGTTGTTCAACCCGTACAATTCATATCCTGCATCTAGCACATCCAAGTTAGACTGTCTCTGGTTAGCTGATGGGCATCGTTATTGTTGGTCTTTAGTCGATGGGCTCATGCATGTCATCTTTCGAATCCGTTCGAGTGCGAATGCCAAAGGTGAGTTGATAGATATCGCTGTTGTTGGTCATCTCTTGAATACACAGAACTAACATATAAAAACAAAATAGGTAAATAAGGGAAAACATGTTACAAAATATGTCGTATTAACAAGTAACTGCTAAGTCTTACTTTGAAATCTCTTAATTTTAGAAGATAACCAAAATTTTCCAAACTTAAGGCAAATTCTTCATCAGTCAGCTTCCGAATTTGAAATTATGGATCAGTTAATAAATTATTCCATTTGTTAAGGTTACTGAATGGTTGTTCAACCCGTACAATTCATATCCTGCATCTAGTACATCCAAGTTAGACTGTCTCTGGTTAGCTGATGGGCATCGTTATTGTTGGTCTTTAGTCGATGGGCTCATGCATGTCATCTTTCGAATCCGTTCGAGTGCGAATGCCAAAGGTGAGTTGATAGATATCGCTGTTGTTGGTCACTAGTCCATTGGCTCACGCATCTCATCTCTTGAATACACAGAACTAACATATTAAAATAAAATAGGTAAATAAGGGAAAACATGTTACAAAATATGTCGTATTAACAAGTAACTGCTAAGTCTTACTTTGAAATCTCTTAATTTTAGAAGAGAACCAAAATTTTCCAAACTAAATTCTTCATTTCAGAATTGAATACTGAAACCAGTCAGCTTCCGAATTTGAAATTATGGATCAGTTAATAAATTATTCCATTTGTTAAGGTTACTGAATGGTTGTTCAACCCGTACAATTCATATCCTGCATCTAGTACATCCAAGTTAGACTGTCTCTGGTTAGCTGATGGGCATCGTTATTGTTGGTCTTTAGTCGATGGGCTCATGCATGTCATCTTTCGAATCCGTTCGAGTGCCAATGCCAAAGGTGAGTTGATAGATATCGCTGTTGTTGGTCACTAGTCCATTGGCTCACGCATCTCATCTCTTGAATACACAGAACTAACATATAAAAATAAAATAGGTAAATAAGGGAAAACATGTTACAAAATATGTCGTATTAACAAGTAACTGCTAAGTCTTACTTTGAAATCTCTTAATTTTAGAAGATAACCAAAATTTTACAAACTTAAGGCAAATTCTTCATTTTAGAATTGAATACTGAAACCAGTCAGCTTCCGAATTTGAAATTAGGGATCAGTTAATAAATTATTCCATTTGTTAAGGTTACTGAATGGTTGTTCAACCCGTACAATTCATATCCTGCATCTAGTACATCCAAGTTAGACTGTCTCTGGTTAGCTGATGGGCATCGTTATTGTTGGTCTTTAGTCGATGGGCTCATGCATGTCATCTTTCGAATCCGTTCGAGTGCGAATGCCAAAGGTGAGTTGATAGATATCGCTGTTGTTGGTCACTAGTCCATTGGCTCACGCATCTCATCTCTTGAATACACAGAACTAACATATTAAAATAAAATAGGTAAATAAGGGAAAACATGTTACAAAATATGTCGTAATAACAAGTAACTGTTAAGTCTTACTTTGAAATCTCTAAATTTTAGAAGATAACCAAAATTTTCCAAACTAAATTCTTCATTTTAGAATTGAATACTGAAACCAGTCAGCTTCCGAATTTGAAATTATGGATCAGTTAATAAATTATTCCATTTGTGAAGGTTACTGAATGGTTGTTCAACCCGTACAATTCATATCCTGCATCTAGTACATCCAAGTTAGACTGTCTCTGGTTAGCTGATGGGCATCGTTATTGTTGGTCTTTAGTCGATGGGCTCATGCATGCCATCTTTCGAATCCGTTCGAGTGCGAATGCCAAAGGTGAGTTGATAGATATCGCTGTTGTTGGTCACTAGTCCATTGGCTCACGCATCTCATCTCTTGAATACACAGAACTAACATATAAAAATAAAATAGGTAAATAAGGGAAAACATGTTACAAAATATGTCGTATTAACAAGTAACTGCTAAGTCTTACTTTGAAATCTCTTAATTTTAGAAGATAACCAAAATTTTCCAAACTTAAGGCAAATTCTTCATTTTAGAATTGAATACTGAAACCAGTCAGCTTCCGAATTTGAAATTATGGATCAGTTAATAAATTATTCCATTTGTTAAGGTTACTGAATGGTTGTTCAACCCGTACAATTCATATCCTGCATCTAGTACATCCAAGTTAGACTGTCTCTGGTTAGCTGATGGGCATCGTTATTGTTGGTCTTTAGTCGATGGGCTCATGCATGTCATCTGTCGAATCCGTTCGAGTGCGAATGCCAAAGGTGAGTTGATAGATATCGCTGTTGTTGGTCACTAGTCCATTGGCTCACGCATCTCATCTCTTGAATACACAGAACTAACATATAAAAATAAAATAGGTAAATAAGGGAAAACATGTTACAAAATATGTCTTATTAACAAGTAACTGCTAAGTCTTACTTTGAAATCTCTTAATTTTAGAAGATAACCAAAATTTTTCAAACTTAAGGCAAATTCTTCATTTTAGAATTGAATACTGAAACCAGTCAGCTTCCGAATTTGAAATTATGGATCAGTTAATAAATTATTCCATTTGTTAAGGTTACTGAATGGTTGTTCAACCCGTACAATTCATATCCTGCATCTAGTACATCCAAGTTAGACTGTCTCTGGTTAGCTGATGGGCATCGTTATTGTTGGTCTTTAGTCGATGGGCTCATGCATGCCATCTTTCGAATCCGTTCGAGTGCGAATGCCGAAGGTGCGTTGATAGATATCGCTGTTGTTGGTCACAAGTCCATTGGCTCACGCATCTCATCTCTTGAATACACAGAACTAACATATAAAAATAAAATAGGTAAATAAGGGAAAACATGTTACAAAATATGTCGTATTAACAAGTAACTGCTAAGTCTTACTTTGAAATCTCTTAATTTTAGAAGATAACCAAAATTTTCCAAACTTAAGGCAAATTCTTCATTTTAGAATTGAAAACTGAAACCAGTCAGCTTCCGAATTTGAAATTATGGATCAGTTAATAAATTATTCGATTTGTTAAGGTTACTGAATGGTTGTTCAACCCGTACAATTCATATCCTGCATCTAGTACATCCAAGTTAGACTGTCTCTGGTTAGCTGATGGGCATCGTTATTGTTGGTCTTTAGTCGATGGGCTCATGCATGTCATCTGTCGAATCCGTTCGAGTGCGAATGCCAAAGGTGAGTTGATAGATATCGCTGTTGTTGGTCACTAGTCCATTGGCTCACGCATCTCATCTCTTGAATACACAGAACTAACATATAAAAATAAAATAGGTAAATAAGGGAAAACATGTTACAAAATATGTCTTATTAACAAGTAACTGATAAGTCTTACTTTGAAATCTCTTAATTTTAGAAGATAACCAAAATTTTCCAAACTTAAGGCAAATTCTTCATTTTAGAATTGAATACTGAAACCAGTCAGCTTCCGAATTTGAAATTATTGATCAATTAATAAATTATTCCATTTGTTAAGGTTACTGAATGGTTGTTCAACCCGTACAATTCATATCCTGCATCTAGTACATCCAAGTTAGACTGTCTCTGGTTAGCTGATAGGCATCGTTATTGTTGATCTTTAGTCGATGGGCTCATGCATGCCATCTTTCGAATCCGTTCGAGTGCGAATGCCAAAGGTGAGTTGATAGATATCGCTGTTGTTGGTCACTAGTCCATTGGCTCACGCATCTCATCTCTTGAATACACAGAACTAACATATAAAAATAAAATAGGTAAATAAGGGAAAACATGTTACAAAATATGTCGTATTAACAAGTAACTGCTAAGTTTTACTTTGAAATCTCTTAATTTTAGAAGATAACCAAAATTTTCCAAACTTAAGGCAAATTCTTCATTTTAGAATTGAATACTGAAACCAGTCAGCTTCCGAATTTGAAATTATGGATCAGTTAATAAATTATTCCATTTGTTAAGGTTACTGAATGGTTGTTCAACCCGTACAATTCATATCCTGCATCTAGTACATCCAAGTTGGACTGTCTCTGGTTAGCTGATGGGCATCGTTATTGTTGGTCTTTAGTCGATGGGCTCATGCATGTCATCTTTCGAATCCGTTCGAGTGCGAATGCCAAAGGTGAGTTGATAGATATCGCTGTTGTTGGTCACTAGTCCATTGGCTCACGCATCTCATCTCCTGTATCCGTCCGAGTGCGAATGCCAACGGTAAGCTGATAGATATCGCGGATTTGCGCGTATTGCTATTATGAGTTGATAGATGTTGTCGTTGGTGACAGCCTCACAAGTTGGCAATTCATCTCCGGCATGAAACAGAACCAACATATGAAAATAAACAGGTAAATATTAGAAAACATGTGACAAAAATACATCGTATTAACAAATAACTGCTAAGTTTCACTTTGAAATCTCTTGACTTTAGAAGCGAACCACAATTTTCTCAACTCCAGGTAAATTTTTCATTGTAGAACAGATTTCTAAAATCAGGTCACTGGTTGCTTTGTGGCAATGCTGAGTAATGCTTCAACTTTCACTGTTGATCACAACGCTATCACTCGTGTTGGTAAACGAACACAGAAAATATATGAGTCCGTAGTTTTTCAACGTTCAAATGGCCCCTAGCCGGAGTTTTAGTAAACTACGATCAGCTTTTGCTTTGCGTGTACGATATCTTATCAAAAAATTCTAAAGTTTTGTGGTACTACACATTTCAACAGCGTCGAGCATTGTATCTAGAATTGAGTCTTGACTCAATGTCAACGGCTTCTCGTAAAATGACAGCAATGTTATTCGCTGTCCAGTCAAATTGCAACAAATTTTGGACCAATTGGTGTGGTTATTGTTTTGGTAATGCCAATGCAGGGTCATCGTTGGGTCTTCGGCTTATAACTAATAAATTAAAAATAAATTATCCTATCCTAACCTATACTTAGCTAGGCCCTATGCTAGGTTTTGAATTCGACTGCCGACAATAAGGTTCTAAGCTAAGCTAGTTATCACCCCCGCCCCAACCACAAAGTGTAGGCTACACCTGTTTCCTATTCCTGCACACTATTCTGATGTGTATTGTTAAAAGCACTGAAAACTCAACGACCCCTTTGATGCATTATGGCAAAAATTACTGGACTTTCTGATGAAAGGTTCGTTAGTTTGAACCGTGAATGCTTGGCCATCTATGTCTCTCTAGTCACGCTTAAAGCGTGCGATATATCAGTGGACATCAGTGAAGATCTCTGATGCTAGCTTTCACAACCCGTGGATAGGGGCCGTTTGAAAGTTGTTCCACAGGACTCTATATCGTATTTATCCTATCCAGCCGGAAGCAGTTATGTCGACTGTTCAGGAAATGAAGAGCTTCGTTCAAGCTCCACTAAATAATGGGTTTTAGAACAGAATATGAACAGAGGTTTTACTAAGATCTGCTGAAATATGCATCTCTC
>JAVTVY010025717.1:0-10736 GCA_036873755.1 Hanleya hanleyi
ATATCGCTCCAATTCATATCACTGATAAGCCTCCCGTCCGGACTCCTTGTTGTACCCAGACAGATTATTGTTCTCCTCTGTCTCCTGGCCCTTACATGGAAGACGGGCCGTTATTTCGCGACTAAACATCAGTGAATACACTTATCCGTATAATGATTCACAGTAATCACCTTTATCTTTCTATTTTATGTAGGATTCATCGTGCTATTTCTGGCAGAAGTCGACTAGATGGTGAAGGATAGACCAGTAAAGAGATGAAGACATCCGGGTATCTTCCCTTGATCGCGTGCCCTCTAAACGTGGAGAATTATCATCGCGACTTCTATCATGTCTTTTATGACGATCACAGTGCTGTGATGATTAGACTTTGCAGATTTCCTCATTTTCGGATATATATCTATCTGATATGGTGAACTTTTCATGCTGCTCCACTATGGAGAAAGACAAGGCCGTTAATTCGGGTGACGCAGCAACACAGCCGCCATGCAACATGACTACCGAATATGACTGTGAGTGGCAATCCGAAGACTTGCTGTATCTGGCGATGGACAACACCCTAAAAATGTTCATAGAGTTTCGAGTGGCAATCGCCATAGATATCTATTACGTGCTGTTTAGTTCAATTCTCGGAATTATTGGAAATTTGTCAGCATTTGTAACGCTGCTATCCTCTTCGCTCAGGCGCTCGACCACGTGCCAGTACATGGCTGTAATAGCCATCATGGATACACTGGTGCTGGTAATGAATGTTCTTTTTATGGCAAGAAAATTTCCAGGGCACGAAATATTCAACCATTGGTCGTGCAAATTGTTGTTATTCCTCTTCTATTTCACCATACATTTTGACGTAGCCGTGATGTTGGCCATGACTTTCGAGAAGTATCTGGCAGTCCGCTTCCCGCTTCACACGCTATCGCGGAAACCCAGGACCAAATTCATCATTGGAACTATTGCTTTCTGCGCATGCGCCTTAAACATCCACAATTTATTTACACGAGGAATGATATTTGATAGAAAGGCGGGAAAAGAAATCTGTGCAGCGACAGGTCCGTCCAATGCTCACTTCTTACAGCATGTATGGCCGTGGATTGATGCTTCCGTGTATTGCTTCATACCGCTCTTCTCTCAGTTTGTTCTGAATATCCTCATTATTCGTTGGATCAAAAAATCTGAGAAAATCAGGAAAAACATGGGAAATCGGAGAATATCAGTGAGATGGCCGCCACTCCAGAGTGCATCGACAAACTGTAGCGGTTGTGACACGATGAAGAAGACGAGAAGGACAGAAAGACAGATCACGCGTATGTTGCTTCTTGTGTCATTCGCATTTCTTATTTTGGTTGGACCAATGGGTGTACTGATCGTCATGGAGCGGATAAGGAATCTGTCTGCGAGTCCACACATGGCTGCCGTACACCACCTTGTACGGACGATAGTTAATAATCTAATGTATACCAATCACGCCTTAAATTTTCTTCTGTACTGCTTCAGCGCTAAGAGATTCAGGAAGGCTTTAATTGAGACAGTGTGTGGTTGCTGGAGGTCTACCAATCAGGCGAGGGGTTGTGCGTATGTTGACCTTACACAGAGACCTACAACTGGCGCGATCGGTCTCACTCGCATATCTGAAGACGAATAGTTCCAGTGATGCCATGCTTGTGATTAAACGCGAGTAGTATTATATAAATTCGGATAGATGTATGGAATAGACGATGCAAGCTACAATCACGTCGTGTATACCATTTTACCAACCCATCTGTTTTAATTTAACCAGTGTTCCATGAAATGTTATGATGGTCTGCGAAGTTGTAAGCATTTGTCCCCAGCTTTTGTCCCCACGTTTCTTCTCCCGGTGTGAACAGTATAAGCAACCTCGATTACCTTGTTCCAGAGCGCTGTCAAATGCCATATAGAGACAATGAAACTCGGGTTATTCTAAGAATCAACATTGGTGAGCATTTGTGGATATGGGTGGAAGTATATCTTATGCACTGCATTCCTGTTTTGCAGTTTGTTGATTCGAAACTCGAATCCGTAAGTGTTGCTAAAGTGGGTGAATTGCATAGCTTTGGACTACTACAGCTGCCGACATCTGACGAGATGGAATCTTTTTCGCTGAATCCATCGTAATGTGGTCGTCTTGTTATCGATACTCATTCTATAAACGATAAACATTCAAAGTTCCGATAACTTTCTCTAGAATATCAAATTATTCAGAATGGTAGAAAGAAGTTTACAATACGCGTGAATCAGGAGGACAAAATATTAGAGATTACCGCGTGTTTCAAAAGGGAATGTGCCATAATTTCTCGTTGGTCAAGTGCCTTAGCTGTCTGCGGAATGTAAATCCGGTGATCTTTGTATTTCTATCCACTTATTCAATACATCAATAGTTTCTCAAGATATAAGCCACTTTTCAGATCTATGGTATATCTATATTCGTACAGCGATTCGGTAAATGACAAACTGAATTTGTTTGACTTTTGTCGCGTTCCTTTTTGTAAACTTTGAATAGAGGATACTTAACTTTGTGGCAAAGGCAGTCTAAACTAAAAGTCTTTCACACAAAAATGAGAACACAAAAATCGACGAATAGCTCAATTTGCTCAATTAGCTTGGCGTGAACCCAAAATATATTTTGCACATATGATAGGTTTTCTGCGTGGATTTACGTGATCAAAAGTACATTTTGATGCACCGTTCAAGAGAAGAGAAAGGAAGTATTGCCACGAATGACTTACATGAATGTATATCGTTGTCGCAAACTGTTGGACTGGATGGAGCCGACACTCTTCGACTGGGTGGAACCGACAGTTTTGCAACTATATTCTAGTCGATTCAACCATGTTACACTGTCAATTAACTGAGAGCATATTGTAAAATGTAAATCTATGGGCGATGGAAAAGGCTGATTGGATCGTTGATATTAATTTCAGAAGTTGCCTCTTCGGTCTTCAATTTTAACAGCGAATGTATGTTTGTTATCATTTGATTTACATGTCCATACCTCATTAAACAGAATCATTAACGCACATTCCATTTTTACCCCTTGGCCTTGGATTTGGGGTATTATCGCCATCTTGTACGTCCGTCCGTATGTAGGTCCGTTCAACCAAACGTCGTGATATGACTGAAATCGTGTTGAAAGCGACGTTAAATCATGTTCACTCACTCGCCCGTTCAACTCCCATTTCCTCCTTCCCATTACGGTAATTCCCCTAATAATTCAATCACAGGAAGTTCACTTGTCAACCCTCTTATCCAAACACAGAGAAAAGGTAACAATACCATTCTTCTTTCAAATCGAAGAAAAGCCATATAATGACAAAATGTGACACTTTGTAGCTGGTGCCATGAAGAATATTTCCATATATAAGCCATTTTTGCTGCACTTCCGGTGATCGAATTATTAGGGGAATTACCGTCACACAATTACAAGCGTCTAGTCCGTCATTCATAATTCAACCGTCGTCCATTAAAGAATATCCGCGTCCATTATCCAAAGACCTATTCCATATTTCATATAACAGTATTAGCACCAAATTCAAAAATACAATCATAGTATACATCAACATAGGCTAGTTTCCTGCAAGAGAGAAGCGGGCAACTGTGTTCAATGATTCCGGAAAGACATCATGATATTCCAACGACTATGTGTAGAAATGCCAAATTTACATCACAGATTCATGTGGTAACGGAGCAGAAGCACGTTTTTGTTGAGGTCTGTGTTGTTATCACCAATTGCATGTTTTAACCATATATCTCAGGCATGACTAGATCTAGGCTAACTAAACTCTCTTCAACAACAAGGTATATTTACCCCTCATTATACTATAACTTCAGATGACAATTAGACCACATCAGCGCTGTAGACAAGATAGGCATAGGCTTACATGTGATACACATGACCAGTGACCGTATCCTATATGTACAAGATCGTTGAGAAACAAAGGAGATTTTTACGATCAATTGAGGGGAGGCAAAATACAGAATACACTGAATGTCATTGCCAGCCCCTTTGTCGTAACGTGAAACTTTGGTGAGTATACTCAGAAATTACAAGACCGTTAACGTAAGAAAGCGTTAAGGGCCAAGTGAGTATGTGAAAGCTGAAAATGTCACTGGTAGGTATCTTAAAAGATTGACAAACCGTTACACAAGTCCCGTAATATCACATGATGATCACATTCACCTTCAGATTGTATTATACATTACAGACTATGATGGTATGGCCTGATGAAACCAGTTCCTTTAATGCTGCTTCTTTGTGATATTGTTTTTGCAGTATATAGAGCAGTACTCTCTGAGACAATTTGATGGCCAATCCTGTATGTAATAGACATGCCAAATAAGGGCATAATCATCACCATAATGTAGCACCAATGTACCGAAACTTAGCACGAATTTTTATGCCCAACCAGCCATGAAGTCCAGTTTCGCTATCTACTCTCATGATCATTACCATTAATTGCCACAACTATTGATCTCGTGTATTTATTTCGTTCCCACTGGATCTCAAAATGTTTAAAATACCGCCCCCGCCCCAAGTGCTATAGATCATGAAAATGCCTCGATTAGGTTTTGAGTGATGATGATAGTGTGAGTGGCGGCCATTTTCATCTTCCCAAGTGTAATGTTTCCTCTAGAACCGTTTGCGATCATTTGTCTGGCTCCACTCACTCCAATAAAGTTTAACCGTTTTACTATCTACTTTTATGCCAAGAATTTCATGATGGTCCCCTACCAAACTGTATGTGCTATCTCCAGAACGACAAAAACTTGAGAGCTGACACTCCGTGACTTTGTAGTTTATCATATTGGAGTCATTTTGAGCCTGTTTGCATAATTCCTCCAGTAGAGGATCATGGTAAATTCAAGATGGCGGTCATGTGGGGTATCAGAAAAGTGATGTTTTTTCTTCAATCTTTATGCGCTTCCGCGAGGAATCCTCCTGGCTACTCAGATGAGTATAGCCTATAGTATTTTAACTCATGAAGTTTCTTTTTATGCTCAGCTACCCATAAAGATTGAAAAAGCTCAGTATTTCCTTTTATGACTGGGTATCCAACAAACACAATATAATTGTATTTATCAAATCTACCGTCATATAATTGCAGAATATTTAATATGGTGGGATGAGTTGAAGATCTAATTTTAATCGCTTGAAGGCATGACAGTGAATCTGAGAATATGACATATAAGTTTTCTTTTAGTGGACCGAAATCTTTCTTCTAAAGCTGACAATTGAAAAATGACGATAAACAAAGAAAAAAATATAGGTTGGTGTGCGTTTTGTAGCTATAGGCAACATCAATTTGACTGACCTATGCTCCATTTGATAACCCAGAAAACATAGGAAATAGCCGAAGTTTTGAAGCAGATTCATGAAAAATTCATATAATTAGTATTTAACTTTTTCTTATATTCTAACTGCAGAGAATCACAATGTCTATCAAAATTTATCAAATTGGATGGATGTTGCTGTTGCAAAATTCTCAGCTAGAAGGCTTTTAAAGGAAATCCCTATCTCTTAACATAGGAAAGGAGATAACCCAATAGGAAAAACAGGCAAATGGCAAAAAAAGCAGCCAAAGGCAAAACTCACCAGCGGACATCCTTAACTGGCAGTCGAAAGGTTTTAGTTTTGGAACTAATAATAACAGCACACGTTACTCTGTCACCGCCTTTATAATCATCTGTATAAATAGCTTCATGCGATCCATACTTTTCTCTCAGTAGACCAAATTCTTGTGTATTCGCGAGCTGGTTCGTGTGTGCTTTCTTAAATTTTCGTCAGTGTAATATCTGCTTCTAGTTTGGCTAACTGCCATGGTGGAATTGGCAAGAGCTTGTTGGGTAAGTTTTGACCAAGCTTAATACCAGTTGCCACAATCTGTGGTTCATACGTATTCCAAGAGGTGGTATAATGGCGGGTTTATTTAAATACAAATATACATACTGAGGGTTAAAAACACAGTTATATGTAGATTTTGAACGATTTTATCGTAATATTGTGACATATTGAAATGATAGACTCTTCGAAGCCCTGAAGGATCTTCATCTGCTTCAACATAAACAAAAATTCTTTATGGGATGTTTTGAACGCTCCGATGCAAATCGTATAGTCCTTAATGTAGAGTAGGATCTTGGTTTGCCAAGTTTTCCCGTTGTACACAATAAAGCCATAATTAAGCTTAGAACGAACAAGTGATCGATATAAATGGAAATTGTCTTCTGATCTCCTCACCTCACAATAGGACAAATGGGAACAATCATCACAGGTAGCCTAGGTGATTTCTCTTCTCATGATTGTCAATGAGCATGGTGCATGCTATTACTGATTCAGTGTTTGATCGAATATCGGAAACATTAACGGATCTATCTTCTCCTAATAACGCAGAGGTAATTATTTGTGGTGATTTGAATGCAAGAACAAAAGCTTTACCAGACTTTGTAGAGGAATTGCAGACTGTTCCATTACCAGTTGATTATTTGATAGACAATCCCATACCTAGAGCATCACAAGACATGTCTGCAACCAATGGTAATGGGTGTTTATTGTTGGAGTTTTGTAAGAAAACTTCAATGCGTATTGCTAACGGTAGATGTGGTAATGATAAGGGCGTTGGACAATTTACCTGTGTGAAGCACAATGGCTCCAGTCTTGTGGATTATATGTTTTAGTTAATCCCGATTTTATAAAGTCAATATACGCCTTTGATGTAGGTGAACCAAATATTCTGTCTGATCACTGTCTCATTAGTTTTTCCATTAAAGGCAAATCACAAATTGTAATTGACGAACAAACAAATGAAACGCATTCGGCATTTATTAGCCGCTCGTTTATATGGGATAATACAAAGAAAGGAGAATTTATTGATAATTTGAAATCTGATGCAATATTCTATAGATTAAAGGCTATTCAGGACGAATTACTTGATAATGCAGCTTGCTCTGTATTGATCGAATCATCTCTCGATTCGCTAGTTGACACAATACAAGACTGTGCCAAACCGTTTGAAAAGGTCAACAGATCTCAAAACAAGAAAAATGATACCGAGTTATCTTCCCCTTGGTTTGACGACAATTGTCGTACTAAAAGGGTTAATTTTTATGATAAATTAAACATGTACAGAAAAGATAAATCTCATGAAATAGGACAAATTTAGCTATTGCACGGACTCTGTATAAAAAGCAGATAAGAACCTGCAGACAAGAGTTCTCCTAGCTGCAGACAAGAGTTCTCTGCTAGGGAAACTGAAAAATTAGATATGCTGAGAATGAATGCAAAAGAATATTGGAAGTTACTAAAAGGCTCTTCAGGCTTACCAAGTAATAATATTCCCCTATCAAATTTTGCTAGATATTTTGAAGCTGTTAACAGTCCAGACAGTAAGTTTTTCATACCCGACCAAGATGAACCGCTTATCTTTGACAGATATATTAAAGGAGAGGCACAACTGATGTTCAGCGAGTTGGACGATAAAATTAATGTTGAAGATATCAATCATGCGGTGGACCAACTAAAACAGAATAGATCAGGTGGTCCAGACTGTATATTAAACGAATTTCTGATTTATGGGATAGATGTATTAAAACCGACAATATTGACATTATTTAACGTAATATTGGAAAAAGGGCATTTCCCTGCAGCATGGTCCGAGGGTTACATAATTCCATTACATAAAAAGGGTAATTTTGAAGATGTTAATAACTATAGAGGTATAACTTTAATCAGCAGTTTAGGGAAATTATTCACTAGAATTTTAAATAACAGATTAGGGGAATGGGCCGAGAAATACTCTGTATACATTGAGGCCCAGGCAGGTTTTCGTCAGGGCATGGGTACGGTCAATAATCTGTTTGTTCTACATGGTCTTATCACTCATCTCGTAAACACAGGCCAGAAATTATTTTGTGCTTTTGTAAATTTTACTAAAGCTTTTGATTATGTTGTCAGGGACTTGCTTTGGCTGAATTATTAAAACTGGGAGTTCGTGGCAGATTATTAAAAGTACTTATGTCAATGTACAAATCTGTTACGTCGAGAGTTAGATCTGGAAATTTCATCAGTGAAGAGTTTACATGCTTTACAGGAGTACAACAAGGCGAATGTCTGTCGCCATTTTTATTCTCTATGTATCTTAATGACCTTGAAGATGAGTTTAACTTAAGAGGGGCTGAAGGTTTAGACATAGGTATGCTACAGTCATTTTTACTATAGTATGCTGACGATAAAATTGTTTTTGCTAAATCGGCTGAAGGCTTACAAAATGGGTTGAATATTTTACACAATTATTGTCTTAAATGGAAATTGATCGTGAATATACAAAAGTCGAAGGTGGTGATATTCAGAAAAGGCGGTAGGTTGCCAAGGTGCACAGTCAATTGCCCTTCTGGACATTTGCCCTTCGGATATTTGCCCTTCTGACCATTTGCCCTTCATGTCAATTTGCCCTTCCACCCATTTGCCCACACATGGTATATGAGAAACTGATTTAGTAAACTTCTGACGAGTATGTTCAAGTTGTTAATGTTTATTTCACAAAGAAAAGATATCAAACTTTAAAGGAAAAAAAGAAATTAAAGCACTAAAAAACATGAGCAGTGTGACTAACGTCACAGGACCTACGAAGTACAGTAGGCATTAGGACTCTAACGCGAACTGAACTCTTGGAAATCCCCACCCCCAGTTGCCTATATTAAGATGGGCACCGCCCAAGTCAGAATCGCCAGTGATTTTCATCAAAAATCACCAGAAATTTTCATCAAAAGTAGGTCAGCTCAGAACTTGTTGGTAACAGTCTCCGAATGCGCCTTCATTCCAAAATAAATAACGATCGCCGATTTAATTTTACAATTTTTTAATTAAAGGAAACAGATTGAATAATTAAGGTTCAGTAGATTTCAAGCTTTACGTGTGAAAATACATTTACATATCTTTAATGGTTTTCAGTGCCCTTGTACAGGATCAAAACAACTTTTTGAATCACATTATTTTCCCAACAATACAACAAATTTTTATATATATTACTATAGTAGAAAGGTAGCATTTATGTAGTTTACGGTAATTCAACTCAAGACCAACACCTTCTATGCACAAGATAATAATGATTCTATGTCATTCTCCTGAGCATAACCGGTTCAAAGACGAATAAATAGCGGCTCTACATCACATTGTTATATAGATATATGAGACAACACATTTTGGGCATCGGCAATCTGATGAATTACAAGCGTCTAGTCCGTCATTCATAATCCAGCCGTCGTCCATTAGAGAATATCCGCGTCCATAATCCAAAGACCTATTCCATTTCCATATAACAGTATTAGCACCAAATTCAAAAAGACAAAAGTATACATAAACATAGGCTTGTTTCCTGCAAGAGAGAAGCGGTCAACAGTTTTCAATGATGCCGGCAAGACATCATGATGTTCCAAAATATCAAATCCGTATCGCTGATCAGTATTCTTAATCCATAATATTCGTTATAAGTCGTCATCTAAAAATGATGTACCTCAGTCACGCTTTGATTGTGACTGTTCATATGAGTACCATGAGGATCTTGAAGTACATGGGCTCATACGGCCCCTAGCCCCGGGTTAAGCGGAATTAGACACATGTTACGAAACGTAGCCCCATAGATCTTGCATGCTACGTTCGTATTTTGCTATCAGCATGCGATATGTATCGCCAAATTTGAGAAACTTTGAGTGGAGGCGCTTGGTGGAACAGCCCTGTTTTATAAGTTTCTGCAACAATGTTTTGTGACGTTGATTAAAATCGTCACATTTAGCACAGGATCTAGCAAATGCTACTAAGCGAGATATGTATACGCTATATGCAGGTCCCACTGGAATATTACTATCCAGAAAGGGATAGTTTACGATGTCGAAATTGTAATCATCTCTTTTGTCATAAAGTCGACGAGAGAGAATGCCCGCTTCATTTTTATAGAGGTAGAGATCTAAATAAGATGTGCCTGTAGGGCTATCTGTAGTTTCCTTCAAATCCAGTGAAGGTGGATATATATCCTTCACTGCGTCATTTATATAGCGATTATCCACAGCGAGAAGATCGTCTATATAGCGTTTGGTGAATGAGAAGGAACGGGCTTTGAATGGATCGGTTTTTGAAAGCGCCTGCATATAGTCATATTCATAAGAGAACAGATACAGGTCAGCTTTTGTACTATTCCGGTTTTCTTGTTTCACATTATATTCTATGGCGGTTGATCGGTGATTTTCTTCATTGATAAACCTTAAACCACCTCAGCTTCGTTGTGTGAATCGGAATTGCATTGCTGTGACACACCAGCACACTCCGTGGCAGTGATTCTGTATCCCCTAATTAAGGAATCAAAATGGATCAAGATTTGAAATGAGAAATTTAGACATATTTTGTTTACACATGTAATTTTTTGTTCAAATTATATCCAAGTGTGATATATAGTCAATATTCAAGAGGTACAAAAAAACCCAAAGTATGTCCTCATATTTTCACATCCATGCCAAGAAATACTGCATTGAAAAGGGTCCATTTGGCCTACCCTGTTTTATCGCTCTAATCAGCAAATGGCGGGGTCATATTTCTGCTGTCAAAATTGTATTTCCCTCCAAAGTCTTAACCCTTGAATCCAAGTCACACACTCTCTGATGCAAAGTAATGATTGTCCTAACTATCCGATTAGCACATTATGAACATGTCTTTGGTCATAGTGTACATATCATAACTT
>JAVTVY010025718.1:0-100044 GCA_036873755.1 Hanleya hanleyi
CAGCTGGTCCAGTACGTCCTGGAACTTGGACACCAACAATTCCGTACTGGCCGCACTGACTTCCTCTAAATACTCCATCATGCGGGTGATCAACTCATGGGAATCCCCGGTAGACACGAAACAGACCGGTGCAGCGTCATAGCCAGGTACGTTGCTGGAAATGCTGACACTCAGGGGAATATGGCGCTGCGTCCACTGCGTTTTCGCTGAAAACAGGTCCATGGGTTCCAATAGGGCCTCAAAATCGTAACACGCCCGATAGGGGAAATAACGGTCCGCCTCCGGTATGATGAGACCCTCATCGGCCAGGTCCTCGAAAATAGTAGGCGTATTATGATACACACCACCCGGATAGGCTCGCTTGACACTGTTGTCACAACGCTTCTCGTGTCGATGTAAGTCGGTGGAACGGTCAAACACCCGATGGCATTGGGCACAACTGTAAGACTGGGCGTACTGGCTCATCTTGTGGATCAGCGAAAAATGACTCACGCCATTGTAGTCGAAGACATTGACTTCCATCGTAGAAGCATACCGTTCTGTTGAACGACGAACCAATTCAGCCACAAATGTATCCTCCTCGCATCGTAATCGGTATACCATGATATTGATGTTGAACAGTGTTTCCACATCATCCAAATTGTTGAACGGGACTCCACGGAAATGCCGCTCATCCAAGTCTTGCTGCTCTAAGTACCGCTCCCAATAGTCATTGGCCACTTTGTCACAACCCTGGGGATGACACTGGTCCAGATGCACGGCCAAACACCGAAACAGACATTTCCGGTCTTTGTAGGGTCCCTTCATCCCTGCCGTTAATGCATGCAGTCCATGTCGATGAAGCAGCCAAGGGGGGAGTAGTACAGGAGCACCGATAGGATGATTTCTCATTTTTGTGACGAAAAATGTGACATTGGTCACCCTTTCCACAAGCCATTGGATATTGGGGCGTTGCAACCGGGCCCATTCCAATGGGTCCAACGTAGTCAATTGGTCGATGAGTGGCTGCAGGGAAATCGCATTCGTCACCGTGATTGGCTTGTCAAACACATACGTATTATTGCTGGGATAATAATACCGCAGCTGGTCTGTCTCTTTATGGCGAAGGATGTATCCAAAAGTGAGATTCAACTTGAAGGCCGTAGTTTGATCTTTGAAGATGTTCTCCGCATAAGTAGACAAATACGTAAGATCCTGCGGGCGAAAGTTATACAAGTCCAATAGACGACGGTCACGGTGAAAACAATGGCGTATGGTAGCCCAGTGTCGTTGATAAATCTCCCTCACACGCTCGTCTTCAGGCAAGACTTCCGGAGGTACTGCTGGGTCCCAGGGCAAATCTTCTCCACATCTCATGCTTTCGTCTAATACAAGCTGGTAGCCAAACAGGCAGGCAGACAGGCTGGCTAGTGGTCAGGCAGGCTGGTGGTCAGGTAGGCAGGCAGGCAGGCAGGCAGGCTGGTCAGGTCAGTAAGGTAGTGCAATGAATACACCCCACCCTTAAAAATGATCCCCTTTTATACGTTTTTCTATCCAAGATGGCCGCCTAAAAACATTCGAAAATGGCCGCCGCGTTCGAAAATGGCCGCCGCGTTCGAAAATGGCCGCCACGTTCGAAAATGGCCGCCGCGTTCGAAAATGGCCGCCTGTCAATCAAAAACATTCGAAAATGGCCGCCAAAACGTTCGAAAATGGCCGCCACGTTCGAAAATGGCCGCCTGTCAATCAAAAACATTCGAAAATGGCCGCCGCGTTCGAAAATGGCCGCCACGTTCGAAAATGGCCGCCGCGTTCGAAAATGGCCGCCGCGTTCGAAAATGGCCGCCAAAACGTTCGAAAATGGCCGCCACGTTCGAAAATGGCCGCCTGTCAATCAAAAACATTCGAAAATGGCCGCCACGTTCGAAAATGGCCGCCACGTTCGAAAATGGCCGCCGCGTTCGAAAATGGCCGCCAAAACGTTCGAAAATGGCCGCCACGTTCGAAAATGGCCGCCTGTCAATCAAAAACATTCGAAAATGGCCGCCACGTTCGAAAATGGCCGCCAAAACGTTCGAAAATGGCCACCACGTTCGAAAATGGCCGCCGCGTTCGAAAATGGCCGCCTGTCAATCAAAAACATTCGAACATGGCCGCCTAAAAACACAACCCTCTTCCCAGGCGGATGAATACAGTCTCAATAGAGTCCCTCTTTGACGGACCTAGTTGCACTTGATGACCCCTCACCGCCACTATCCCGCCCCAAATTACCTCTATATAGGGGTCAAAAGATGTTGAATTTACGCATTTTTCGATTTTAAAAATGGCCGCACCCAACAGCCGCCATTTTCCAAGATGGCCGGCACCAAACCACTACTTACGCCCCAATCCCTCCGCAAATTACCTCTACATCCGGGTGAAAGGATGTTGAATTTACGCTTTATATACTACTTACGTATCTACAGAATGGGGTTATGATACATATATCAGCCCATACTCTAATAACTCAAGAGGTGTTGCAATCTTATTTAACAACAATTTTGAATTCGAAGTTTTGAGAGTACGGCGAGATACAAAAAAAGGTAACTATCTAATATTGGAAATTAAAATGCCAGAACTAACATTCACTTTAGTTTCTATTTACGCCCCAAATGAAGATGACTCCAGATTTTTTCGACAATATCCAAACAATATTAGACGAATGGAATAGTCAGCATTATATCCTTTGTGGCGATTGGAATTTAGTGCAAAACCCAGATCTTGATACCTTTAATTATATCCATGTAAACCATCCAAAAGCTAGAGAAAGGGTCTTGGAGCTAAAGGAATATTATGATTTAGTAGATCCATGGCGTGAGTTTAACCCGGAGGTGAAAAGATATACTTGGCGACAGCCAACTCCACTTAAGCAATCGCGCCTCGACTTTTTTTTGACATCTCGTAACCTGTTACACGGAGTAAAATGTTCCAACATTCATCCCAGCTATAGATCAGATCATTCACTTGTCAGCTTATCACTCTCCTTTACAGATTTTAAAAAAGGCAAAGGATTTTGGAAATTTAATAACTCACTTCTAAAAGACAGACTATGTAGAGCTTGTTAAAGGTTCAATAATGGACACAGTAGAACAATACACTAGAACTGATAATACAAACCCAGTGGAAACATCGGAGCTAACAATCAACGATCAATTACTATTTGAAATGATACTACTGGGTATACGAGGCAAATCTATATCATACTCTTCGCATAAAAAAAGGGAACAAAAGAAAGAAGAATTGAAGTTGCAGGAGGATCTTGTGAGATTGGAAAGTAAAGTAGATGAATTAACAGAATACGATGAGAAACGCCGTGTCATACATGATATAGAGGAAACCAATAAAAAATTAGAATCAATTTATAAAAGTAGGGTCGAGGGAATGATGATAAGGGCGAAAGCCAGATGGTCAGAAAAAGGCGAAAAACCATCAAAATATTTTCTAAACTTAGAACATCGAAATTACCTAAATAAGGCAATAACGAGGATAGAAAACTCAAAAAATGAAATAATTACAGAAACAGACCAAATATTGGTAGAAACTAAAACTTTTTATAAGAAATTGTATACAAAGAAAGACGTTTGCTCGGTAGACATAGACGGTTTGTTAGGTGACACTGTTCCGAAACTTAGTAAAATTCAGACAGAATCTATGGAGAGAGAGCTAAGCAAGGAAGAAATTTTGTCGGCTCTTAAAAATATGAAGAATGATAAAAGTCCTGGACCAGATGGATACACGGCAGAGTTTTTTAAATTTTTCTGGATCGATTTAGGTAGTTATTTAATTAAGTCATTGAATTTTGCATACGATAATGGTGCTCTGTCTGTAACCCAACAACGAGGAATTATAACATGTCTCCCTAAAGAGGGTAAAGCAAAACATCTGCTTAAAAACTGGCGGCCTATATCATTATTAAATATTACCTACAAAATTGCATCTGCGGCTATTGCACAAAGAATAAAAACTAGTTTGCCACATATAATTCACGAGGATCAAAAAGGATTTATGGCTGGGAGATTTATTGGTGAAAACACAAGGCTGGTATATGATATAATGCAATATTCAGAGGATCACCAAATACCAGGTTTGTTAATGTTGATAGACTTCGAGAAAGCGTTTGACTCTGTAGATTGGTCGTTTATACAAAAGGCATTGGAATATTTCAAATTTGGCCCTTCTATACAAAAATGGATAAATATATTCCACAAAAACGCTCAGACATGTGTGTTAGTTAACGGCTTTGCTTCTCAGTTCTTCGACATATCACGCGGCTGTCGCCAAGGGGATCCATTATCACCGTACATTTTTCTCATTTGTGCCGAAATATTAGCAGCAATGCTTAGAGGCAATGCAAATATTAAGGGTATCAAGATTGGAGATGAGGAATTCCTTCTGTCCTAATATGCTGACGATACTACAATTTTTCTAGACGGATCCCTCAAGAGTTTAAATTCATGTCTGGAAACATTGGAACATTTTGCTAATTTTTCAGGTTTAAAAATGAATGTAGACAAAACAAAAATTGTTCGAATAGGTTCACTTAAAACATCCAACATAATGTTGAAAACAAAATGGCATTTGGATTGGTCACAAGGCGATTTTAAATTATTAGGACTGGTTTTCACCCACAACCTAGCTGAAATGGTGGAGAGAAACTATAAAGACAAATTAAAGGATATTTCTTCTGCCATGAGAATATGGTCAAGACGTGGACTGACTCCAATAGGTAGAGTTGTTATTCTGAAAAGCTTACTTTTGTCAAAACTAAATCACATTTTTGCAGCTCTCCCAGATCCATCTGAACTAATGATAGAAGAATTTCAAAAAAGCTGTTTCGTGTTTGTATGGAACTCTAAACCAGACAAAATTTCCAGGAAAATGGCAACCAAAACTGTAGAAGATGGAGGCTTGGATATCCCGGTAATAAAATTCGTCATCCAGGCACAACAAATATCGTGGATTAGAAGATTATATCTGAATAATCCTAAATGGGGAAAACTAGTCTTACTGTATATGCCACAAAACCAAAGCATGGTGACAGTCGGTTCTGCTTTCTTAAGAAAAACCGTCATCCCATATATTGACAATCTTTTCTGGAAGGACGTTCTTGTAGCATGGGCCGATTTTCAAACAAAACTAGATTACAAAGCGAGCCATATATTTTCCAATGAGATAATATGGTATAATGAGAATGTTACCATAGATAACAAAGCGTTTTATTTATCCGATTGGGATAGAAAAGGTGTCCGTTTCGTTAATGATCTTTTGGAAGCCGACGGAACATTCCTAAAATTTGATACATTCAGGAAAACCTTTCTATGCAGATCAAACTTTTTGGAATATATATCTGTATGCCAGGCAATAAAAAAGGCGGCAAATAAAAAAAGAATTTTATCTTTACAGAAACAAACAATAACTCCGCTGATTCCACCCCATGTTTCGTCTTTATTGAGCGTCCGAAAAGGTTGTAAAACTTACTATAGAACCTTACTAGACACAAAGTTTACTAAATCGACTGCTCATTTAAAATGGGAAAAAATTCTTGGAGAATCTTTTACTGAAAGGGAATGGCGAAGTACCGAGACGTAAAGCTCAAATGGTTTCAATATAGAATACTGAATAGAATTCTGACAACCAATATCTTTGCCCAAAAGATTGATCCTACTGTTAGTAGTAGGTGTACTTTTTGTAATAAAAACCCCGAGACAACCCTCCACTTATTATGGGAATGTGAACATATAAAACCTATTTGGCAACACATAGAGCAGTGGTTCGCCTCTGTGGGTATTCCCGTTTCATTCACGCCGAAGAAAGTAATTTTTGGGCTTTTAGAAACGCGAAATAAACCACTTACATTGTAACTATGCTATGTCAGTGATAACATTTTCAATTTACAGGATGAAAGCAGCTAAGAAATTGCCAACTTTCGAAAGTATTCAAAAAGATCTTAAATCAGCATATGAATTAGACAGATATATCAGATATAAAAATTGTGAAAGGCATATTTTTGATCAATATTGGTCGACACTACATATATTATTGAAATCCTAGGTATTTTGCAAGAATATGCATACAGATATATATCAATATGGCTGCTTTAATCAATGTTAAATCTAGGAATTGATGACAAATCTGGAAAAAAACCCCTAGTATATTGTACTATTAGTTGATGCTATTGTAAAAATGCGTTCCTCAAGTTTGTGATGTTTTCAATGTTTTTGCAGAATAAACCTAAGCTGCGTATGTGTGTTGTCTGTATGCTGTATACATGCTGTATATGTCCTGTCCATTATATGAAAAGCCAAATAAAATATCAATTATAAAAAAAAATAAAAAAATAATTTCTCATTACCAAGACATTGCCACTATTGTATTTCCTAATCACAAAGTCCTTATTGTTCGCACTTTTAATACTCTCATTGGAGTTCCTAACCTCGTCGAGCTAGTTCACTCGGTGTAACTATCCTAACACGATTAATGAAAGATTGTTTAGGACTAGCACTTAATATTTTTGCACTCAGATCCTACCCGCACACACTCAATTATTTTGGCTGATATACAGTTGTTTTTATACCCCAAACGCTATCAATTAATTATCCCTCTTATGAAAATGGATGCTCCAAATGATTTGAGCCATATCTGACACAGAAATACGGTGATGATTTTCATAATGAACATTTCCTGGATCCGCGTATTAAGTGAATCGGATTTTCAGGCGTACCTGATCAGCGAATTATACCAATCAATTAGCAAGCAATTACTACGAGCATACAAGATAATATAGAACATTCAATCTAATTGGTGAAATTATCGCTAAGCATATCTTTTTATTTGCCTTCCCTTGAACGAACACACTCCAGGAGGCACGAAATTTGGAACCATAAAAAAGCCCGCCCTATATTAATTAGAATATACATCTCTAATTGAATTTGTATATCGCATACATTTCCTATTACAATTGTTGCTGGTTACTGACAGCTTTGAAAGCGCTCCTGTTAGGCTACTTTTTCACGGTTAATTCCCTCCAACTAACACAACGGCTTCCCTGCATAATCATCGTTTATTCCATAGAATCTATCATTTGCAAACAGGTTACGAGTATTTGAAATGACTATTCTGGTATAGTTCCCTCTTCCTTATACGTTACCATGGATTTCCATATTTTTGTCATATATGTGAAGTAAAATAAATCAAACAGGATTTACAAATTCATCTCTCATTATCATTCACCGTTCTCACTTTTTCATAGTTAATTCCGTCCAAAAGAACGGCTTCTTTGCATAATAATCGTTTATTCCATAGAATCTATCATTTGTCGACAGGTTACATGCTACGAGTATTTGAAAGGACTGGTATAATTCCCTCTTCCTGGAACCGGGTACGTTACCATGGATTTTATAGTTCTCCTCAAATATGTGAAATAAAATAAATCAAACTGGATTTACAAATTCATTTCTCATTATCATTCACACCGTTCTAACTACTATAAAAGGCATTCTGGAAAAAACGACAATGCACACAGAATGGTTCACAGATATAAATCGGAATATTTCAATAAAATCATAGCAGGCCTATTCACTATTGTTCTGGTGTTGGACCGACATATAATAGGAGAAAGGAATAACGACGGGTATAAATCAAAAATGTTCCATGAATAAATAGTAAACAATGTCTCAACGGACGTCATATAGCAGTACAAACTATGAGACCAAAATTACGAGGTTAACCCTACCTTCGTTCGATACATGAACTGTGAAGGTCATCCAGCGATGGTCATTGGTCATTATTGACAGTGCATGACTACATCCCAGTCTTGCATCTTGCATTTTCATTCGGCGACATCAGTACCATTTGGAGCAAATGAGCTGGAAGAATGCATCCTTAATTGTATTAGACTGCGACAATTGTGTCATTAGCTGTTGTCAGGTCGCCGGCTAATGTCGTAGTTGCGTCATTAGCAGGCGATGAGCAGGCGACTCTGCATGCGACATTAGCTGACTACACTTCGCCATCCATAAGATGGCGTGTGGATCGTGTATCCCCACTATTGCGTTGCAATATCCTATACTTTACTGTATACTCTTCGGTACTAAACCGGAAGAGAACAGGTTCAAGAAAGTACAGGCTTTTCCTATCACGTCTGAAACATATTTTCTGGGCTTACAAAAGATACAGATATGAATAACTTCCGTATCATCCAAGAGGTGTTGTGGATATGTAATTTTGAAGAAGTAGGATATCTCTTGACTAGAAAATGGCGGGTTACGCAGGTAGAATTCAGCTGATTGGCTGACGAAATCACGAGGTGCTGATTTATATGGATTCCCCTTATAGTTGCGGGAAGTAGGCTGGAAAAAATATGCACGCTCCCAAGTTCTGTCTAAGCACGTAGAGATGGCTCAGATGGTCACAGGTTGGCTAGAATGCATTGCCAGGGCATTCCTTCTTATAACACATGATAAGATAAGAAGTAAGATGCAGGGTCGGCGGAACGGGGGGGGGGTGGAATCCATGCCCCCCTCCCTCAATATCTTCAGGAAAAAAAACACACGCGACACAAAACGAAACAAAAACAAGGCAGAGAAAGAAAAAAACGACAGAGTAAGTGAAAAAACAGATCTGTATTGAATGAAGATTTTACTTTCTATTAAGCATGAGGGGCATCTTTGCTCATTCACATTCATAAGGTGAACCTTGTTCGCACCCTGTGTTAGTGTCATGGTCAAAGTTTAATGAACCGTCACAAACCACTAAAAGTTTCACAAATTTGGCGATACATATCGCATGCTGATACAAGAGACGAGCGTATAGGGTGCAAGATTTGAGGAGATCACGTTTCGTAACTTGTGTCTAATTCCGATTACCCAGAGCTGGGGGCTTTATAAACTCATGTATTTTAAGATGCTCAAGGTGTTTATATGAACAATCACAATTAAAGCGTGACTGAAATTCATCATACTCTAGATAACGAATTTAAAACGAAAAATCATACGGATTAAGAATACTAATCAGCGATACAGATTTTACATTTTTGAAACATCATGATTACTTGCCAGCATCATTGAAAAGTGTTGAACACTTGTCTATGGCAGGCGATCTGTTGCAATATTCAATTTTTCCCGTTTTTATCCTGTTAATCATTTTATACATTCAAAAATCGAGCAATTCGTTCAATTTTTACGAATATTTTTACGAATATAAAATATATATGTTCAATAATGTTTTATATTTTCAATTCAACCGATATATAGTATATATAGCATTGAAACTAAGTATTCAATCATTGAATATAATTATTCATTGATTTAATACTTATATTCAATGATTTAATACTTATATTCAATGATTGAATATCTATATTCAATGATTGAATATAATTATTCAGTGATTGAATATAATTATTCAATGATTGAATATAATTATTCAATCATTGAATATAAGTATTCAATGATTGAAAATGAGTATTCACTCACTGAATATTACTATTCAATCATTGAATATACTATTCAATCATTGAATATAGTATTCAATCATTGCAAACAATAATATTCACATGTTCAAAGGGAATCATGAGATAGCTTTTACTTGACCAATGACATTTAGGCTTACAAACCGGCCTATAAACGAAGTAAAATGACGGATTTGAGTAGTCAATCCACCTGGTTAACGTTTTTCAGGTCGGTAGAATCCTTGCTTGAAAGCTGTGAAAGCAGCTATTATTATTTCAATTGTGACATAGCTGAAGAAATTACGGAGAGGATGAAAGGGGTACTGGGAACGTTATGTTTCAGGAGCTCGTCATTCTTGCGACGACCTGAAATGGATGACGCCCGTTCATTGGCTGTGTGAACTGCCAATGAGAATTGAATATAAAATTCGAACATTGAATTCTCCATTCAAATAATTGAATACTCCATTCAAAGAATTGAATATTATATTCAAAGAATCGAATATTATATTTAAAGAATTGAATATTTTATTCAAAGAATTGAATATTTTATTCGAAGAATTGAATATATATTGTGTTAAACTATTTAAAAAAATTTGAATCATTCATATTTAGCTAGAATGTCTAGTTGGAATCATTGAATATCGCTAGATGCATGAAATTTTACAATCAGAGACAGAATTATTATCTTCAAAGAAAGGAGAATTATTTTATTTTTTTTGTCATAGAATATTGCAACATTCCGCCAGCCATACTTGTCTCTTGCATTTTTATGCATACTAGCATTTCTTTTTCTTGAATTTGGTGCTAATGATCTTATATGAATTAGGTCTTTGGACTAATGGAAGACGGCTGAATATTTAATGACGGATTAGACGCTCGTATTTCAATTGAAATGATAATTATTTATACTCCTGAACGTCATTATCTGCTTGTATTTAGAAAAAAAAGTTGTTTCATGTACCGGGATTTAATTACATAGGGAGTCATAATGTATTCGTGTTGTCCAACACAAAGGTCAACAATGCCGTGTACGGTCATAGAGGTGTGTGTGGTTTATCATTCGGCAATTGCACTGGGCATGGGATATAAGCGACACTCCCATGGACCGCCTGATATTACTGTATTCCGCAACAATGACCTTTGTGCCAGTGAGCATGAATACATTATGACGTCTCCCTATGTAATTGAGGCTCGGTACATAAACAACTGTACTGGAGTTTTATATAGAGAGAATTAAAAAAAAGTTAGTTCAAGTGTGATATATTATCGATATCACTGAGAAATGGTAGTCATTTTGTAGAGTTCAGTTTCTTATACACGCTGCAAAAAAAAAAAAAAATTGTTGCAGGGTTAACTATTGAATTTAGACGACTAATTAAAATGTACAGACTTTAGTTCATTTATTTCAGGTGCCATACACACCCAGTTGGGTTATCGATTAATATGGGGTAACAGCATTTGGTGGATTCTTAGTCCAATCTTTCGGAAATGATCCAACAACTCCGGATTCAAGTTCAGTCATTTATTCATATGGTTTTTGTGCGGGAAGGACTTAGGTATTCTGTTTTTACATAGGTCAATACTGACCGGTAACCGAAAAGGGTGACAACCCGGACCTGTAAGAACCAAGACGATACCAAATATTAATATTCAAGATCAACTAAGCACATATCGACTACTAGACAATTTAAGGGTTATGGCTGGGACGAAAATTAGGCGATGCAAAGGAGTTTAAAACAATGGTGATATATAATGTCTCGCAGAATCTTGCCAGGCTCACGCGCGTAGCGCGCGAGACATACATTCAGCGTGAGCTCGTGGCGGCGCCTTTGATGTCGGGGTATGATTCATATCCCTTTAATATTCGTCCCAGGTTAAGGCTATAATCCTAATGTCATAACGCTCCAGTGTCATTATCAGTAAACATCACGTTTGCTATTGTAACGTGTACGAGCAGGACCAGTCGTGGTGTTTACGAGAAAACGAATCAATAACCGGGATTGCCCACTGGCATTCTGGCCGTCACCGTAGTTAGCCCCTTCACTAGTAGAGATCCGGGGATCGAAGAGATGATCACAACCATACAAGGATGACTGACGCTGATGTAAAGGTATATTATGGTATATTCTGTACAAATAGTATACGCGATTACAGATAATAGCGTAGAACCGCGTGGCTTAGACAGAATGTCTAAGGAGATGTAACGTTATACCGCGTGGCTTAGACAGAATGTCTAAGGAGATGTAACGTTATGCAGTGGAATGATATTTACATATATGTACAGACACTAGGAGAGTGTATGCAAATAGACTTGATGGTATATGCAAGTAATATAAGAAAGTGTGTGCATATAAGCTTGATGTTATATACAAATAATATAAGAGTGTATGCATATAATTTTACAGTTACAGTTGTGCTTTAAATTTGCATGGGTACGCGATAAGGGCGGCCTGGTTGCTGGCCCTTCTCTTCTGGGTATAAGGGCGGCCTGGCTGCTGGCCCTTCTCCTCTTCCGTCGTTGGAACGTTACGGATGTAACGCTCTCTCAATATATGGCACCCAGTCGTTGGAGCCTCTCCACGGATGTGGCAGCCCGCCGTCTTCTTCACCCCCAGTCGTCAGCTCACCAGTTTGCTTCCCGCACAGGTAGGTATAGCACGGCGTCTCAACCCTCCCGGCTGCTGCGACCGTCTATAGACACGACCCGTGGCTACACAACTTCACGACGACCCCTTAGGTAAGAACCACGTACAGCTCGTCCTCCGTGGCCGTCAGGACAACTACTTGGGTATATATTGTGTTATTATTTCATCTGGGACCGATGTAGCATCATTACTGTCTGTAAACTGTCGATGGCGACCCTCTGCGACCCGGTCGCAGGTCGGTCAGATTTCACGGTTTATCGACGTTTCTCGGGAGAAGAAGTCTGTCTGTGCTGTGCCTTGTCTTTTGCCTTGTCTTTTCTGTACTGTCTGTAATCTGTGTCTTGTCTTTACTGTACTGTCTGTAATCTTTGTGATCTCTTTTACACCGGTACGCCGTCTATGCGACCTTCTGCGACCCGGTCGCAGGGCTCCCCGATTTATCGACGTTTCTCGTAAAACGAAGCCCGCCTGTACTGTATCTTGTCTTTGCTGTACTGGCTGTAATATCTGTGGTCTTTTTCACACCCGTACAGCGTCTATACGACCGTCTGCGACCCGGTCGCAGAACTAACGGGCTGCCCAATATGTCGCCGAATAACGGTAGGAGAGATTGGCTCTATTATCTCTGTATTTATAGTACAGTTGCATATAATCTGAGGGTGGAGGGAATCCCTATTTATCGTCATATACCGCTTCACGACCGATGACACCGACACATAAATAATACTGCCCACGTCCCAGTGCCCGGGTTGTTCAGTAAAACAGTGCCGGTATCATACAATCTACTGGTATTGACCTATATCCTTATTCTATACTGATGTCTGATCATGTAAATTACCGGAATGTGCTACGCGGTAATACATGTCATGTTACAGTATTATAGAATACCCCCAGACTACAATAAACACGCCAGTCGGTCTTCCCACTCTGTCGTGTTCCCTATACTATAGTACAACACACAAACACGTTTCCACACTGAAAATGCAAGCCGGCAAATTCGCATTGGATTGGCGTGTTTTCACAGGTTGTACTAGCTACAGGATTTACAATCTTTTAGACTCCCAGGCCAAAACAATTACATTTGCGACCCGGTCGCAAAGTGCGCCAAAATCAACAATTCAGGCTGTACCTGGCGTGCTTTCTCCAGAGCTGTGTTTTTGGTCTGACGTCGCTTGGAATGTCTGCACCGGTTTATATAGTGTGTGCACTCTCCGCACCCGAAAAGTCCCCACAGGAAGTTTCCTCGCGAACGGAGACGTTTCGTTTGCAATGAAAGATCGTCTCTCACAGCGAAATTACAGTTCATAATCCATAAACTAGAATGGCATCCCAATCTAGAACCTGTAGAGAATATTTCACGTAAATGGCAACTCCTATCTTGCTCTGGTAAGCGAGAAATACGGTGGAACCCATTTCCATACACTGCCTTGTTCATCGCCGAAGGTACATGTCAAGGTCGTTCACCGCATTCCATTTGTGTCACCCTCCATATTCAAACTGTTCTCTACACAAACGGTTAACCGTTACACTATATGTACAAATACATACCGGTGCTCAAAGAAACGTAATGTGTTCATGTAGCACTGGTATGTAACCTTCAGTCATATACCTTAAGTATCAACACACATAGTAGCATGTAGTTCATTACAGAAATAAGTCACCCTGGTATACCATCTATGCAGAGTGAAAGACAGGACATAAATTATACATTCTAATCCAATATAGTTTGTTTGAGCAATTTGATTGGTTAACTGGTAGAAATTTCCGACCATAAAATAAGCATTATAGGTCGCAAATGTCATTCGGCCGATTCACGGTTATTGATTTCTACGTCACGAAGATTGTATAGCAACCAACATGGCGGCCACAGCTGATCGAAGCCAGCGAAATTGGTGGAGCGATGAGATCGGACAATTTATTACAAATTAGTGTCATTTTACGACACATCTGACACAGAAATACTCCATGTGGTAGAAGAATTGGAATAATCGCGGACTGAGGGCCATACTTCTTTGAGTTAGGATGACACCTTCGCCGGCTTCGGTATCTCATGGAGCTAAAATATTTAGCTCCATGGGTATCTCGGCTACGGTGTTGGACTCCCAGCCAGCAGGGGCTTTCAGTCGCAGTCGCGATCAGTCGCGATCCCAAAACCATTCCAATGCCCTTTTCTCACAATCCTGCCTGTGCATGCGCTATTGCCTCACTTCCACGACACAACAGATCAGTCGGATGTTTCTCCATGAGTGCTTTAAACTGATACATCACACCACCCATTCGGTTGCACCACTTGGACACCTCCCGCGGCCCAATCGGACCAGGGACCCAAAACGTCCACCCAGACCCGCCTATTCTCTGCGCATGCGGGCGATTAATTTTCAGCGAAACTCACCCAATGGCCACGAGACTCCTTTCATTGTCTTCTACAGCGTTAGACAAGAACAATAAGGTGCCACACTCCATACCGCCAATGTCCATGAGTGGGTTGCCCATTGGATTTAACTTTGAAGTAACTGAAGCATATCTTTATTCTTATTTAGGGGAGATAACTCTTGCTGGGCCGTCATGTGACCGGAAATGCCCTTTGACTCAAAGGTGACATTTGACCCAGAAGTGACCTTTGAAACGAAAGTGACGTCAGCTCTACGTGATCCAAATGACGCCATCACCCTCAAATGTCCTGAAGAAGAAGCCTTGTATATAATACTTTGGCCGTTGGCCATTCGACCTCAATCACACCCGACACATCACTTCCACTAATGCATCCACTCACAAAAATATAATTTTGAATGATTTCCTGATTTTATATCCCCAGTGTCCTGGACCTTGACCTTTGTTCTTTCGAGCTCAGGTGTCTTGTTTGCCATAAGCGCGAAGTATTTCTGAACTTTGCTCACAATCCACTTCCTTAGACCGGAATAATGGCATGTATGGGGGCGTCGTTACGTTGACCTTTGACTCATTTAACCATTTATAATTTTAGTACCCGGCATATCGTCTTTTGATATGCCAAGTACTGAGAATTTCTATAATTTGCTGAGATTTAGGACAGATTTAAGACCTACTGACTTCAATTTGGCATGCGATATCTACTTGACGCCGTAGCTATCTCACTGAAATTTGACAGAAATCTGTCAATTCGATGAAAAGTTAAGGAACAAAAGAATAAAATTAAAGGAGGAGAAGGAGAAGGATAATGTGTATTCCACATGATTTCGCTATCTATAGCTGACGGGTTCAAAAGGTGCCTGTACCTGATGAGCACAGGTCTGCAGTTATCGCCTGAGACGGAGGGGTTACGATGAACACTTCATCCTGGCCGAGTTGTGAAACGAAACCGAGCTTCGCACGCGAGGATTGCTCTCAACCGATAGAAGAGGTTAATTTTTGTTAATAGGGCCTGTACCGTCCAACTACGTTAGCTGAATGATTGACATGTCCTTGGCCTTTGGACTTTCAAGACTAAGATACTAAATGCCCTTGTATCTCTTAAATCATCATGTCGATTGTACAAAACCGGTATGCGGGTTCTTCAAATAGGCGAAATTGTTTTAATATAGTTTGATAGTGATAACAGCACCAACTATGTCATGTATGTAGAGCTTCCGTACATTGAAACTTGATATGATGACTCAATTACAAATGTCTAGTCCGTCATTCATAATTCAGCCGTCGTCCATTAAAGAATATCCGCGTCCATAATCCAAAGACCCATTCCATATTCCATATAACAGTATTAGCTTCAAATTCAAAAGACTATCATAGTATACATAAACATAGGCTAGTTTCCTGCAAGAGAGAAGCGGTCAACAGTTTTCAATGATGCCGGCAAGACATCATGATGTTCCAAAAATATCAAATCTGTATCGCTGATCAGTATTCTTTATCCATAATATTCGTTGTAAAGTCGTCATCTAGAGAATGATGTATCTCAGTCATGCTTTGATTGTGACTGTTCATATGAGCACCATGAGGATCTTGAAATACATGGGTTCACACGGTCCCTAGCCCCGAGTTAAGCGGAATTAGACACAATTGATGAAACGTAACACCATAGATCTTGTACGCTACGCTCGTATTTTGCTATCAACATGCGATATGGATCGCCAAATTTGAGAAACTTTGAGATTAAGAAAATACTCTTCGGATAGAAAACCGATGACCGGATCGTCTCATTTTGACATACACATTTCATACAAAGGTAAAGACTTTCCATCACAATAAATTTTACACTCTGAAAGTTTTGTTCTATTCGCTCGTACACAAGGGGAACTAGGGAGTAGTAGTAGAGAACGCGTATATGGGGTCACCTACACCTGTACAGTGGTTTGTGGTGTGAGGCGCGCACTTTCGGTTGCGTATGCGTAGGTGACCCCAAATACGCATTTCTTGCCCAGCTTCTGGCCACATGACTTCCTGTGATGACGTCACAACCGGTAACGTGACTTCCGAGCATGGGTCGGGAGCCTGTGGGAGTTCAGGAGATGTCGTTGTGTACAGTGTCCTGACCGTCGTGTGTCCGTTGATACGCGCATGCGCACTGGTGAATTAGTAGAGAAAGGGCGTGTTCGGGTGTGCATGGGAGTGCTTGGAAAAATGTGGGCCATTCGCAGTTTAAACGGGTCATGTATTGTGTCGTTGACGCTCTGGTTGGGTGAAATAAGACAGGGGTGACTGACCTCCACCCGCATGCGCACTTGGGGACCAGTAGAGGAAGGACATTTTAAGATGCGCGTGGGAGTGTTAAGGAGATGTGGGGCATAGTGAGTCCCAATTAGACTAGGGTGGTTGACCTGTAGTACGCACATGCGCACTCTGGGAATAGTAGAGAAAGGGAATATTCGGATGCGCACGGGAGTGTTTGGGCGGACACGTGTGTTATACTGCGTCCCAATCTGTCGTACCTGGTGTTGTACTGACGCTCTCGATATATAGAACACGAACGAGTGGTTGACCAGTGATACGCGCATGTGCACTCGGGGAGTAGCAGAGGAAGCGCAATGTCGGATTTGTACACCAGATCAGGAGCCTACCTACACCCTTATGTGCTAGCCCTCACTTGTGGGCATCTGAGGGTGAATGGGCTCTCGTTGTGTAGAAAGGAATGAATGTTCCAGGAAACAATGTCCCTTTTCATATGTTTCTCTTCAGGAAAATATGTCTTACCTGAGTTGCAAATCAGGAATAAATGTCTTATCTGGGTTAAACGATAGAAAACGGAGATTTATTCCCAATGGACACTAGGCGTCTACTTACAGCCCTATACACTATCCCATGCGAATATAGGATAGTGATGTATCCTCTGGGCATGTGGGGGTGAATGAACTCTGGTTGCGTACAGTGTCCTGACCGTCATAGGTCCTGTAATACGCTCATACACTAGGCATGTAGGAGAGAAAGGGCAGTCTGTTATGGTAATTTGATGAAGGAACTCTCGTTGTGTTCAGTGTTTTGGTCGTCGTATGTCCGGTGGTCACTACACGAGGGAGCGATGAAAAAATGTGACGATTGTGATCAACTTCAAACGATCCAGTCAGTTAAGATAGCAGCAACATTTGATTCGTGGACTTTCATCAAATCATGTGCGGTAACCCCTACTGAAGAGGAGTCCAGCTAAGTCAATTCCGCCGAAAAGAAGCCCAGGAAGGTCAGTCCCGCAAGACGAGCCCAGGGAGGTTTACCCCACTGAAAATGACCCCAAGGAGGTTAATTCCACTGGTGATGGGCCCACAGTGGAGGAGCCCTGGATGTTCTTCGATGTCTACGTCAGTAGTATAGAGCGGACGGATCTGGCCTTATTTTCCAGGGAGGTAACTCTTGGTTACCCTTTTTCCGGGTTAAAGGTATAGGGGACGCCCCATCGCCTTTCACCTCTGGGGCGTCTGGGGCGCCAGGGGGCGTCTGGGGCGCCAGGGGGCGTCTGGGGCGCCAGGGGGCGCCACCAGCTCAAGGTCACGTGGAGGTCAAAAGTAGTTCCGGCAACCTGTAACCTTTGTATTCCTCCGCGGACAGAACGTAGTCCCATGTCAATCAAGTGACTTCCAATGTTAATGTATACGGAGAATGCCTAAAAAGAGTATGGGAATAGACGTTTTGTGACAGGGGTGGGTCCCTAGTGGACCGAATGGGTCGAGTGAGGTGTCAAAGTGAAGCGCTCCTCTAGGGCCATTCAGTCATGGGTGGGTGCATGTAAAATTATGATTTTTTCCCGAAACTATAAAAAGCCGAACACGGACTTTACCCCTAAACTAGGGGAAAACCCCTATCAACTCTAGCCAAAAGGGCTAATATCGGTCTCCGGGCTTATCGGGGCCTGCCTATCAAGTCAATGGGGTGGGTACATGTAAAATTAGGATTTGTCCCCGAAAATATAAAAAGCGGAACACAGACTTTACCCCTAAACTAGGGGAAAACCCCTATCAACCCTAGCCAAAAGGGCTAATATCGGTCCCCGGGCTTATCGGGGCCTGCCTATCAAGTCAATGGGGTGGGTGCATGTAAAATTAGATTTTTTTCCCGAAACTATCAAATGCGGAACACGGACTTTACCCCTAAAATAGGGGAAAACCCCTATCAACCCTAGCCAAAAGGGCTAATATCGGTCCCCGGGCTTATCGGGGCCTGCCTATCAAGTCAATATGGTGGGTTCATGTAAAATTAGGATTTTTTTCCCGAAACTATAAAAAGCGGAACACGGACTTTACCCCTACAATAGGGGTCTGTATTATACAATATAAGGGAAAATGCCTGTATGAGGTATGCATTCTCCTGGCATCAGATTGTATATCCCCTATTGTCATATATACATTGGATCGGAGCTCTTGGAGCTCAATGCCGATGATGATGTCGCCCTAATTCAACGGTCAAATTCCGACGACAAGACCTTGGGCCAGATTTTGTACGACGTGGAGGGCAAAGTACACTTCGTGGACGAACCCATAAATGTTCCTAGCGATCTGTTACACGAAGACCATCCAGTGAGTGACATCTATCGGCGCCATTGACCCATGATCCGGCACTGTTTCTACCGTCATCGCCCTTTCAAGATATCTACAATTTCCGACTGACCGACCTCGCCCGTCTACGCAGCTACGTGGAAGCCATCTTCAACGATCAAACTACGGCCTTCAGATTGAATCTGGCGTTTGGTTATGTGCTGCAGCATAAGGACACAGACCAATCCCGATATTTTTACCCGAGCAGTAACATCCGGGTATTTGACCAACCGTTTACCATCATTAACTGGGCGTCGCTAGAGGCGATGCTGGAGAAACTGGACACCGTGGATCCCTTGGAATGGGCCCAACAACAACACCCCAACACACAATGGGTCGTAGAGAGGGTGACCAATCCCACGTTTTTCGTTACCAAGCTGGCCGACCACCCCATCGGCTGAATGCTTCACCCATGCACTGATGAATACCATAACATGCCGTACATACTCTATATGTCTACATGCTGATCGTTGACGGTACGGAGGTGACCGAAGAGACACGGAGGTGACGGAAGATGTCACGGAGGTGACCGAAGAGACACGGAGATCCATCCGGGTTTACACGGGAACAGCCGGGTAGTTACGGAGGTGACCGAAGAGACACGGAGGTGACCGAAGATGTCACGGAGGTGCCTGAAGAGACACGGAGGTTACCGAAGATGTCACGGCTCGGCCCTCGACTTGGAGATAGTTGAACTGAGTGTGCTAAAAATAGATCACCAGCTAGCGTGCTATAAAAGGGAAGCGGCCTGGCCGTTTCATCAGACACTCTGTCAACCACCAAGATGTTCACTTGCACAACTTGCCAGAAGCAGTTTACTCGTCTGCACGACTTGCACCGCCACAAGGCCTCCACCCACAACGATGCACGGTATACTTGTATAACCTGCGCACGGTCATTGAATCGGAAGGATCATTTACTGCGCCACGAACGCTCATTCCACGAGGGCGCGACGGAACACTGTAAGGATTGTGGTCAAACGACGCAGTCAGTTAAGACGCCATCAGCGTTTGATTCATGCCCCGTCTCTACGGTTTGGGCGACAACTTTCCACTGAAGAGGAGCCGCGGAAGGTCAGACCCAGTGAAGATGAGCCCGGGGAGACGAACGCCACTGGTGATGGGATGACGGAGAGCCCGCCTATACCCACAGTTCAGAAGAGCCTGGATATCCAGCCGGACCCCACCGTTACGGTTTCGAGTCATACGCCTGACAACATCGAACATTTTCTGGACGAGCCCATAACTGTTCCTAGCGATCTGTTACAGGACGCCCATCCAGTGAGTGACATCTATCGGCGCCATTGGTCCATGATACGGCAATGTTTCAACCGTCATCGCCCTATTCAAGATATCTGCAATTTCCGACTGACCGACCTCGCCCGTCTACGTAGCTACGTGGAAGCCATCTTCAACAACCAAACTACGGCCTTCAGATTGAATCTGGCGTTTGGTTATGTGCTGCAGCATAAGGAGACAGTCCAAGTCCGATACTTTTACCCGAGCAGGAACATCCAGGTATTTGACCAACCCTTTACCATCATTAACCGAGTGTCGCTAGAGACGATGCTGGAGAAACTGGACACCGTGGATCCTTTGGAATGGGCCCAACAACAACGCCCCAACACCAAGTGGACAGTGGAGAAGGTGACCAATGTTACGTTTTTCGTTACCAAGCTGACCGACCACCCCATCGGCTGAATGCTTCACCCATGCACTGATGAATACCATCACATGCCGTACATACTCTATATGTCTACATGCTGATCGTTGACTTGAGCTCAGTAAACACTTGTACCTAATGTGACGGTGCGTTAAATAATAAAACATGGTGTTTGATATTTCAATTTGTTTTGCTGTGAACATACCAGCTCCCCCAGCCTGGGTATGATGTAACATTGGGGATAATAAACTGTATGAACATTGCTGAACTTGTTGTTATTCACGACAACGGCTATCCGATTGTACAATACAGAACATATATTGTATAATACAGGACATATATGGTACAATACAGGACAGATATGATATAATACAGCACAGATTTGGTATAATACAGGACATATACCGTATAATACAGGACAGATTTGGTATAATACAGAACATATATTGTATAATATAGCACAGATTTGGTATAATACAAGACAGATACTGTATAATACAGGACAAATATGATACAAAACAGGACAGATTTGGTATAATACAGGACAGATATTGTATAACACAGGACAGATATTGCATAATACAGCACAGATATGGTATAATTCAGGACAGATATGGTATAATACAGCACAGATATGGTATAATAGAGGGCAAGTATTGTATAATACAGCACAGATTTGGTATAATACAGGACATATATGGTACAATACAGGACAGATATGGTATAATGCAGCACAGATATGGTATAATAGAGGAGAAATATTGTATAATACAGAGCAGATATGGTATAATACAGGACACATATGGTACAATACAGGACAGATACTGTATAATACAGAACAGATTTGGTATAATACAGAACATATATTGCAGAATACTGGACAGATATTGTATAATACAGGACAGATATTGTATAATACAGCACATATATGGTATAACACAGGACAGATATTGTATAATACAGCACAGATTTGGTATAATACAGCACAGATTTGGTATAATACAGGACAGATACTGTATAATACAGGGCAGATTTGGTATAATACAGGACATATATAGTATAATAGAGAACAAATATGATACAATGCAGGACAGATTTGGTATAATACAGGACAGATATTGTATAACATAGGACAGGTATGGTATAATACAGGACATATATGGTATAATGCAGGACAGATGTGGTATAACACAACAAAGATGTGGTATAATGTGTGACAGATATGGATGGTCCATCTCTACACCAAATACCTTCCTTCACTGCCCCAAAATGCCCACTTTCGCTACTACTCCTACTGATGACGTCACAGATGACGTGAACATCCCTCAAATCGGGATGTACACCCCGAGAGCTACAAGATAACACCTCCCACGACACAATCGGACCAAGGATGGTCCCTCTCTACCCCAAACACACCTCCACGCACCCCCAAAATGGCCACTTTACTTACTACACCCAACTGCGCATGCGCAGATTGACGCGACTTGCACTTAAAAACACGCCATTCTGACTCTACCCCACACAAGCTTCACTTTGACACCTCCCACAACCCATTTGGACCCATAGTGGTCCATCTCTACCCCAAACACACCCCCACATACCCCCCAACATGCCTGCTTTCTATACTACGGCCAGACTGCGCATGCGCAGACTATTGCACACACATACATACGATACATTACAAACTCCACGGGAGCTTCAAAATAAGACCTCATACGACACCATAGGATCATAAGGGGCTCACCTAGACCCCAAAACGTTCACCCCGTATGGACCTATACCTCCATAGCCATGCAGTATAGGCCTATGGGCCTACCCAGGCCTCGGTGAACTTTTTCCAAAAATTTCACCGCTTCGCTCCGGGACCCCTCTCATCGTGTTCTAAATGACGAGACGTGAAAAACAAGACCAAACAACCCATATCACAATGAACATGTGTGAATTTCCCAGGTTGGACCTATACCCCATAGCCAGCCTATGGGCCTACCCAGGCCTCGGTGAGCTTTTTCCAAAAATGTCACCGTTTCGCTCCGGGACCCTTCCCATCGTGTTCTAAATGACGAGACGAGAAAAACAAGACCCCACAACCCACATCACAATGAACGTGTGTAAATTTCCCAGGATGGACCTATATCCCCATAGCCAGTATGGAGCTATATGGGCTATATGGGCTATATGGTACTTTTCCAAAAATTTCACCGTTTCGCTCCGCGACCCTTCCCATCGTGTTCTAAATGACGAGACGTGAAAAACAAATCCAAGCAACCCATATCACAATGAACGTGTGTGAATTCCCCAGGTTGAACCTATACCCCCATATATACAGACCTCGGTGACTTTTCCCAAAAATTTCACCGATTCGCTCCGGGACCCTTCCCATTGTCATTTTCTTGGCGAAACGAGAAAAACGAGACCCCACAAGCCATAGTAAAGCCCACGAAAAAAATTGACCATCCCCATACAGGCATTTTCCCTTATATTGTATAATACAGACCCCTATTGTAGGGGTAAAGTCCGTATTCCGCTTTTTATAGTTTCGGGAAAAATCCTAATTTTACATGCACCCACCCCATTGACTTGATAGGCAGGCCCCGATAAGCCCGGGGACCGATATTAGCCCTTTTGGCTAGGGTTGATAGGGGTTTTCCCCTATTTTAGGGGCAAAGTCCGTGTTCCGCTTTTATAGTTTCGGGAAAAAATCCTAATTTTACATGCACCCACCCCATTTACTTGATAGGCAGGCCCCGATAAGCCCGGGGACCGATATTAGCCCTTTTGGCTAGGGTTGATAGGGGTTTTCCCCTAGTTTAGGGGTAAAGTCTGTGTTCCGCTTTTTATATTTTCGGGGACAAATCCTAATTTTACATGCACCCACCCCATTGACTTGATAGGCAGGCCCCGATAAGCCCGGAGACCGATATTAGCCCTTTTGGCTAGGGTTGATAGGGGTTTCCCCCTATTTTAGGGGTAAAGTCCGTGTTTCGCTTTTTATAGTTTCGGGAAAAAATCCTAATTTTACATGCACCCACCCATGACTGAATGGCCCTCGAGGAGCGCTTCACTTTGATACCTCACTCGACCCATTCGGTCCACTAGGGACCCACCCCGGTCACAAAACGTCTATTCCCATACTCTTTTTTAGGCATTCCCCGTATACATTAACATTGGAAGTCACTTGGTTGACATGGGACTACTTTCTGTCCGCGGAAGTGACGGCATCACCACCAGACCGCGGAAGAATACAAAGGTTACAGGTTGCCGGAACTACTTTTGACCTCCACGTGACCTTGAGCTGGTGGCGCCCCCTGGCGCCCCAGACGCCCCAGAGGTGAAAGGCGATGGGGCGTCCCCTATACCTTTAACCCGGAAAAAGGGGAACCAAGAGTTACCTCCCTGGAAAATAAGGCCAGGTCCGTCCGCTCTATACTACTTACGTCTGGATCTCAACGATACGCTCTGGCCCAGCTAGCAAGCAAAACATGGACCAGCAACGGTCCACCAACAGCATGTCTGTCGGCCCACCAGAGATTTTGCTCACTAGATGTGTGTCGGTCCGTTGTCAGCAGCGGCTTGTCAGCCATTTTTCAGTGTCGGTCCATCATAGGCTCAAAACTAGCACGTGGTTGTTGAACAGCCAAAAATGTACCTCACCTGGACCAACAGCGGCAGCAACGGACCGGCAAACGTCCAGTGAGCAAAACCTCTGCTGGGCCGACATCAGTGCAGCTTTTTGGGGGTCATACGCTTGATGTCGTCGAAGGTCACGTGCAATTCCGGGAAGATCCATTGAATGTCTCCAGCGATCTCCTGTCCCACTCGCATCCATAAATTGACAATTACTGCCGCCATTGTTTCACGATCCGACGACTGTTTCAACGACATTGTCCTGTGGTGAACCTGTATAAATTTAGACTCATCGACCTCGTCTGTCCAGATACCTGAAAGACACCCGGAAGCTGCTTAAGAGCAGTCATATACGCATGCGCAACCGGATGTACGCACCAGGATGTTCGCGCCTCACAACACACGCCACTGTGCACGTGTAGGTGACCTCAGATACGCATTCTCCACTACTGACAATACTCAGTCGGCCATATGAGGGCCAGACTACAAACTCGAATATGCTGGTCATTTCAAAATTTAAATTCTAAACACTCTAGCTTTAAGTCTGAAAAACATGTCCTACCATAATATTGGGACGGAGATAATTAAGATAGTGACTGACACCTCAGACACAGGTCCAAATGCATTTCAAATAAGTAAAAGCTCAATTTCCCATGAATAATGTAATCTTTGGTGTACTAAACTGACATGGTCATTGTTAAAGAACTACTGGAAATTTTATTGAAATATAGTCAAATTGTTGCCTTGGCAACCATTTTAATTTAATAGAAATAACATAGATATAGATAGTAAACTTAGTTATGCGCATTCATCATCCCAAGTCTATCAAATCTGAGCATTGACGGATAGCTTGTACACCACAACGAATATCAGCCACTTCAATCGAAAATATTCCGCATTCGAATTCATGACCTCTCCGAACATGCCCATATTTGAACGAATTAAGCGCCAGGCAATGTGTCGTATATTTCGTCATCTTCTGGTTGCTTTGAAATCAGATGTTCATATCCGTGAATGTTTTGACTCAAGAGACGCCCTCTTGGACTCCAGCTTGTTCTCAACATGAACTAGACCTTCATCTAAATATACCGAGATCCCACGTAGGTTGCGTATTGCCGCAAAACGCCATCCTTTCATTGCCTGATATTTGATATAATGGTAGGATCCGTTTCTGCAACCTTTTGCAATAAAATCGTCACATATCACGATTTTGGTAATGCCACTGCGCGTGTGGCGTATATCACTGAACTTCCCATATCGGTATAGTTTAACAACATGTCAGTTATTAAAAAACATACTGGGGATCAATTATAAGTGGGAAAATATCCTCTTAAGGCGAATTGATGTAAATTAACGTTTTATGCGTACACAACACCTTCATGGTATAAAATGAATAATCACACCATGCTTAGCTTCACTGATTGTTTATATCATGCGTACATGGTCCATGTCCATCAGCCAGGACAACGTGCTCATATACATTGCTTTAGAACAAAGTCTACCAAGGTTATTATGATATCAGAAAATCAAAGATAAAGACAATAGGTTAGCGAAATATCCGATAGGCCAGATATCGGTGACCAGTTTAAGGTCATAGAAAGCGTTATCTGGGCAGGTCCATAAGTCCATCTCTACAAAGGCCCGATCCGCCTCCATACATCCCTCCTTCAGATCTGTCCCGTGTAGTGTGCATACTGAGCTCATCATGAAGGTACGTCTAATGTTCTATGACACTGTTGTATTTTAAGCCGGTAAAACTGCAGTAAGTTACGTACGATAGTCAATCTTCATATGAACATGTATTTTCATATTTAAAATCAAATTCGCTATCGATACTCTTATACGGCCAATAATGGTATGATGATGATGTATTGTCCATACCGTACCGGTACATTTATTATAGCAGTAGTTTGAACAAATGTATAAGTATCAGTAGGCCCATGTAAATTACAGTATGATGTCCGTCTTGCAATCTGTTCCTTTTAGGGTTTGGCTGTATTGTGATCCATATCAACTATTATGTCGACCTTAGAATAATCATGTATTCCACAATTGTTAGTGTTTGTCAGTATGTGAACATTGTTTAACATATTCGTCTGTGTGAGCCAACAGTAAACCAATCACAACTTTCAGTGATCTGGCGACGTCGTCTAAACAGTGATCACTATATTTTCAAAATGTTATGACATCATCACCTAAAAATGTGACGAGTTAGAAACATCACCTTTTCTCATTATCAACTTCAAACGAATATAGCCATCAACTGTAAGAGTGATGAGGCCTGGTGATGAAAAGGTGACGAACTGAGCCCATCACCCTTTTCATCACATTTAATGGGGCGATGACCAGGCCTGATCACCATTAAAAGGTAAAGTTTTGCACGAAGACTGCCGGGTGTCTGCATGGGCATCGATAGAATGCTGTTGGGTTTCGTCCGCTTTAGCTGGTAGAAAACCTTTGGAATGCACACACTCCCCCTCCTCATTCTCTTCTTTCTCCAGGCTTCGATTATTTAGTTCTTCAGCTTTTTACGGCTTAAGTTTTCCCAGTGATCAGATTATCGAAACTTTTATCAGTTTTTGATAAATTAAATTGCAATAAATATCATAACGACTTATATATTTTCTGAAATCTATTCATCCAGTTGAATGACAATTCCGTTACTATAACAGCATTATTTGAACGAAAATATAACGTTTTATGAAAATAACTTCTAAAGCATTCATCGGAAATATTTGAACTTTTAGATTAATACAATACCGGTATAACACACGAGCAAACTAGAGTGCCTATTTTTCTTCTTTTTTTTCTTCTTCTTCTTCTTCCTTTTCTTAATTCGTCCTGGAAATGATTTTATGACAGTTCAAAGTTCAATAATTCGAAAAAAATCATAAATGTGACCATCTTCGACTAAATTACAGATATCATTAGAACGGAGACAAACATAAAAAAAATGAGATACCATTATTAGTTCCATATATCTATATATGTGCAAGGTTGTGTCCAAATTTCATAACTTTACGCAAAATACCATTGAAATTATTAGAAGGTAAATTTGAAGAAAAAAGAACGTGTTAAAGAAATTTAACTGAGAAAACGAACAAAACTATCGATGAGCGATTTCTTCAATTTATAACCGGTAGTTTCTTCAACCAAGTTAAGCGAATTATTAGCCAGTCTTATTATTACCTAATTTTCAATAGTATCTGTTCAAGTATTTAAAGAAAGTTAATTAGTTGTGTTAGATAATCATGCGTGGATCACCTGCAGTGCGCACCGACTAATCCAGTCTTAAGTGACGACCAGACGTCATGTCTTACAGGTAATTCTCAAAAGCTGATTTTCTGTATAAAGAAATGCTTTTCATGATTTTTCTCTCGCCAAGCCATAGAGTGAATAATGTATTTTAATATTTTGGATACAATAAAGCCTTCGAATACGACCAATGGGAGATAACTCCCGATCTACAGATGGGTAAGGGGGATCGTTTGGGAGCATAAGTTAGATGAAAGGATTTATATACAGGTATTTATTTCTGAATTACTTTGCCGATCTTCATGAGTAGTTTTCAACCATCTAAGTTTCGTGCGAGCAGGTTTTAAAGAGTCGTTGGAATATTTCAAGTGTGTGAAAGTACCTCTGAACCCTACAAAATTCAATGCATCAAAAACTATCCATGTTGATAACATTGAATGTGTTAAATAAATAACTTCAGGTTTGAGAGTGTAAATTTAATATGGGGGGTATATGCGCGACGAGCTCTATATAATCTACCAAAAAAGTCAGTTGTTGCCAGCGATAATGGTACTGGCAAAGGCATATTCGTTTTGCCTTTAGTCTAATTTACTGGAAAACGATATTGATTTCCACATGACAACACTGATGGTAGCAGAAAACGACTTTTCATAATTGCCTACCTAAGCAAGTACATATTTGTAATAACAGTGCTATGATTATATTCAGCAGTTTGTTTCAATTCTGGTAAAAGTATTAACATTTTCATTATGTGTTTCCTTCAGTATCACTGTAGATGCAAAAACATAGATGGACGATATGTTCACTACAACAGAGATCATGCTTAGCAAAATGGCTACCGGTATATGAAAATATTAGAATGAGGGTAATGGAACAACATAATCAGGAGCAGTGACGTCATAATTGTTAGTTACTTTGACATAACCGTTCTTGAATCGAATGCAAATGAATTATGAAACAAACAGAATCTAATAACATCAAAAGTCCTGGCCCAGATGGCTTTACAGTGGAGTTCATAAATTTTTTTTGGAGAGATCTAAGTATGTATATAAAACGATCATTGGAATATGCATACGAAAATAATAACCTGTCAGTGACACAAAAGCAAGGAATTATTACCTGCATACCCAAGCCAGGCAAAGCTAAGGAGGATCTGAAAAATTGGAGACCTATCTCCTTGTTAAATGTAATTTAAAACTCGCGTCAACAGCTCTCTCAAATAGAATAAAACCAATACTCTCATCCATTATCAGCAATTCTCAAACAGGCTTTATGTCAGGAAGATACATTGGCGATAATACTCGTCTAATATATGATATTATGGAGCATACCGATATACATAACATGTCGGGTATGTTGATGCTTGTAGACTTCGAAAAAGCGTTCGATTCTGTAAATTGGGGTTTTATAGAAAAGAAACTTTTTTCAAATTTGGAGAGAGTATAAAGAAGTGGCTACAAGTGTGTTATAATGGGATCAACTCCTGCGTAACGGTCAATGGTTTTTCATCTCCCTTTTTCCAATTAGAAAGAGGCTGCCGTCAGGGTGACCCCCTTTCGCCCTATATATTCCTGCTATGCGCAGAGATATTGGGTAGAATGATTAAAATGGAAAATAAAATAAAAGGTATACAAATCGCGCAAACGGAGCACATCATAAGCCAATATACTGACGACATCGTTATAATACTAGACGGATCGGAAACCTCTTTAAAAAGTACTCTCGATGTGCTAGAATTTTTTAAGAAAATTTCAGGTCTGAAAATGAATGTAGAGAAGACCTCCGTTATCTGGATAGGATCGAAAAAATATTTCTCAAAATCGTACTGCACGGATCGTAATTTAAAATGGAATCTGTCGAAATTTACATCTCTGGGCGTTATTTTCAACGTTAACTTAGATACAATGGTGAAGGATAACTATAGTAATAAACTAGAAGAAATGGATATCTTATTCAAACGTTGGTCTTGTAAAGCTTATTCCCTATTAGGAAGGCTTACTGTTCTCAAATCTTTAATTCTCCCGAAATTGAATCACCTATTCACTGCTTTACCAAACCCACCGGACACATTTATTAATGAACTGCAGGGGAAATGTTTCAATTTTTTATGGAATTATAAACCTGACAGGGTGAACAGGCATCAGCTAATGGAAAATTATGAGAATGGGGGACTTAAAGTGCCAAATATTGCTAATTTTATCAAATCTTTGAAGATAACATGGCTGGGCCGCTTAATTTTAGGTAGAAATGGATGTTGCTGGAGTGCTTTAGCGGATGAAGCTTTGCCCATGCAGGCACAGAATAGATCTACTAGAATTAGGACCAACTAGTCTAAGGAAGATTGCGAACGCAATGTTAAATCCATTTTGGAAAGACGTCTTGTGTGCCTGGGCAGATCTCCAAGAAAATAATTGTTGTAAAACTGATTACGATTTTAGAAGAGAATGTATTTGGAACAACGATAAAATAACAATCGGACGAAACAGTATTTATTATCCGAATTGGTTGAAATCTGGTGTCAAGTATATTAACGACCTAATGGATACAAATGGTAATTATTATACCTACGAAACTTTTTCGGTACTTCATAAATGCAGTCATAATTTTTCAAGTTACCAAGGTGGTATTAGTGCAACAAAAAAATACCAGCGGGAAGTCGGTTTAAAATCGCAGAGGAGTACAGTACTGTCCCCATTTGTTCCCAAGAATATTGAACCTTTATTTAAAGCGGTAAAGGGTGGAAAATACTTCTATAATATTTTGTGCAGACCGAAAAAAACAACGAAAACAAAAGCAGCGAAAAAATGGGAGGATGAACTTAAGGAAACGTTTGAAATTTCGTGGTGGCACAACGCGAATATTTTACCCTTTAAAATAGGATTGGAAACAAAACTAAAGTGGTTCCAGTACTGTATTCTAACGCGAATTCTTACCACGAACTTATTTTTGGAAAAAATTAACTATGTTACCGATAATTTATGTACCTTTTGTAAGGAATGTCCGGAGTCGATAACACACTTATTGTGGACATGTAGATACACGTCGTCTCTGTGGTCAAACTTTCAATCATGGATTTGGGAAACGACTGGTATAAGACTATTTGGTGTACAAGCCTCTGGGTCAAAAATTATTAATGTAATAATAATCATGGTAAAATACCACATATATAGGCAAAGGACGAAGGGACAAAGGGTACATATACAAGGGGTTAAGAACGATTTACGTTTCCAGTACTCTGTAGAAAAGTGCATTGCCGATACCAGTTGTAAATGGGAAGATTTTAATGCCCGGTGGTCAATTTTTCATCTTTTGTTTAGATAGTGACTGACATTCAAATGACTTGATTCGCTTATGCTTATGTGTGCTAATTTCATGAACTGTATATGTCCGAGATATGTCTGTGAAAGTTCGGAAATAAATATATAAATTTAAAAAAACAAAAAAAAACAAAAAAAAAACAACATCATAATTACAGCCAAAGCATGCACATCCTCCCACTTCACGAATCGGAATTCTGATTGTATGGTCCTATGGTTCTATTGTTCATCTACTAATGTATTGGTACCACATTGCAGTTCCTTATTTGATTGACAGTTTTACATCGCTATAGCATGTTGTATTTACATGTAAAACCGTTCCTTTCTTGCTGAAGGCTTTAGCAGTACTGATGAGTGCTCTTCTACTGGTGGAGGCGCTGGCTCTCAAACCGATCTACTTCCAGCAACCCAAACAGATCAGGCAATCGGCCTCCATCAAACGGGTCCAATATCTACCATCTCGAGCAGCGCGAGTCGGCCTTGATCTTTGCCCCACTTGTATCGATTTCACAGACCAGGCTATCGATATTCTCCTCAACATCATTCTGAGTAAGATTGGGAGTTGATTTTCACAGGTATCTGTGACTTCGTCAGAAATGCCCGAGATTCTGCGTCTAATTCCGCTTAAACCGGGGCTGGGGTCGTTTGGATACCATGTAGTTTTTTATCTCCGTGGCGTTCAAATGAACAGTCACAATTAAAGCGTGATTGAGATACATACTCTGAAAAACGACTTGAAATTTCATTTGAATACAGAATAATGCTGAGTGATTACAGAATAATGCTGAGTGATTACAGAATAATGCTGAGTGATTACAGAATAATGCTGAGTGATTACAGAATAATGCTGAGTGATTAGGATTTCAGATAAAGAACATCATCATGTCTTGCGGGCATTATTGAAAAAATGTGAGACGCTTCTCTTTTAAAGGAAATGGTACTCTCATACAAAATATGTCTTTCGGGTACTGGCGCGGAAGTTCTTGTATGACCGACAGCTGAATACTGAATGTCAGATCTGGCGCTATCTATCTAAACATGCTGAACAACAGCAATTGGATTTTCTTTGCTTTAGTCACAGTGGCATCGTCGATTTTGTCAATGAAACACCAACGAACACTTTCCAAACTTCATCGAGCGAACCATCTAGGCCCCCCACTATGATTTTCCGTGACTTCGAAATTGAGTCGGACCTGCTCAGCTCAATGTTCATGAGTGGATAAGAGATGATTGGATATGTATGATAGAATCCAGAAGGAGTAAATGAACTATGATGTGAACATTGACGACTCACGGAGCAAGCCGAACAGGTCATACGCGATTTCGATATCGCGAGAAAGCATAGTAAACGGTTCGCACGACGTCCAAAATGATAAATGACTTTCTTTCCTTTGTGTCACTAACCGATACATTTATGATGTCTATACATTATGGTATTTATTCTGTATAAAATAAGAGCAACACGTGCTTTCATTGCGTTCATTGAAGTGATACCCAAACTTTGCTGAATGCATCGTTATTCTTGTTTCAGATGCGGGTATAGTAGGCACATGTGGGGCGTTATGTAGTCTATTAGAACAGAAAACCGGAAGCAAGGCACTCGGCGCTATCTGTGACATTCTCTGTGATATTGCTGGTATTGAAGAGTTTATCAAACTTATAGAAAAGTAAGTTCATTTTTTAATTGACCTCCCGTTTCAATGCCTCTCGCAGAGAAAGGTGAGCGGAAGCACATGTTCTGGAAGGATGTAGACCGTGTGCGCATGTCAGTATGGTTATACCTCACTAGTGACCAATGAAATCCCGTGGAATTGACGTTATGATCTACTTCCACTCTCCTTTCTCTGAGAGAGATGTGGAACGAACGGTGGATGAAGTGTTTCAAAACCGGATATACGTAATTAAAAGAGTTCGAGATACGACTTAAGATATTCAGACGTTTGAATTGAAGCGTAAAAAGGACATCGATGTAGGGAATTAGAGCAGAAAAAAAACTTTTCTTCATGCTATGAATGACCGTTTAGAAAGTTCTAAGCTCCTGTGGTAAATACACCCCTGTGGAATCCGTCACAATGGCGGCTCTATTACTTCTATTGCAACCTACTTGATTTTAATTAAAATGATCTGCCGCTCACCCAAGAGAGTTACTGTCTTTATTTGATTTCGCGATACATGTTTTATCGTATAATACGAATGTATAATTGCGCATATTTCATTTCATTTTGCAGGGCTGATTTAGATCCTATCTATTTCTGTGAACTCCTCAAAGTATGCCCCATATTCGATGGAGGTGATGCTAAAATAACGATGTTCGCAATTACTCCGAAGAGTGGTCCACAAGGTACGTCATCAAGGCATATTGTGTTATTATAGTGAGTTGTCAAATGTTTGTTATGCAAATTTCATATACTTACTAGTGCGAGGATGGCCGTTTTACAGCAAATCATGCACATTTAGGAAACTTAATCGATTTTGTTGCCATATAGAATGGTTATTCGATTCTCTTGGACACACTGGTTGGCCTTGTGTTCACGAGTGTCGACCTCGGTGGTAAAGGATATGTGGCGTGAATATGGGAAAAGCACATTCGTATGCGACCTTAATAAAGCCGGTTTTATATTTAACTCGAAAGTCCATGTGGTCTACATAATGAAATATCACCTTCAAAAGAATCGCTATGGTCAACTGCATACAACTGAGGATTTGGTTGATCAAAATGTATCCTCTGTTCTATTTTGGTAGTTTTGAGGCATTTCGATGGAAGATTTTCTTTTGTAACAACAACCCTAACCCATATAAACGTCACATATCCTTTGTTTGCGATTCTGTCAACACTTGACCTTTATGGCTCGCTGATATAACTTTTCCACCTCGAATGTAACCTCTCTCGTACGAATGCTTCCAACCACTCTGCACGTCGTTGCCCGGCTGTTGAAAACATTTCTGCAGACAGAGGGGTAGCATAATCTTCAAGCATGACTCGCCACTGTTTCCTGTCATGCTGCCATTTAACAGTGGCATAACCATTGTCACTCCCACTGTGTTGACGACAATAGCACCAGTTTGATTAACAGTACAGTGAGCAGTCAGTGATATGGATTTGACGATAGCACTATCATACTGTATTGCGGGGATCATTAAAAACAGTTCATCATTTCTCTCTTGTAAGGGACTAAATGGTTTTCATGTGCATTTTTGTGTCATACCTGCCTGAATGTTGGTACTAACATTATCGTGTGATTAAGGCATTCAATTATGGATGCACGACTTCTTCTTGGATGACAGCTGGGCTCAGAATTGTCCATCTGTATCCAGCGGTCCATCAGACGATATATAACTATAGTACTAGACCTGTGTTATACTCCACGTAAATATATTTATGCTCGAGATAGACTAGGTCAGAGAATGAGCTCAGTTTGCTGGGAAAGACAAACACAATACCCAGAAAATCTGGTTAGGTCATTTATTCAAATGACAATGGTTATAATCATTAATTCAAATGACAAATCATTAATTAAAATGACAAATGGCAGGAGCATGGAGAACACATATGAATTATGTGAATTATGTGTTACCAAATGCAGTGATAGAACATGCCCCCAATTAGCAAATAATGTAAATGTTGTTATACCAGCAAAGGTGGGGAGCATAAAGGGCTTCCTTTTACAAAATGTCACAAGACAGAGAATTGAGGGAGGGTAGGGAGGGTTTTTCTGTAGCAAACTGGAGAAACCAAATCCATCACTGACATTTTCCAGAAACAAATTCCAGGTAGCCGAGGAAACACCGACCTCGTGTTACAAAGTTGGAGAGTCTAATATAAGGGCGATAACTCACAATCAACATTTACAATAAAACTATAATCACGTTAACACTGGAAAGCGACCTTGTTGATCCTCACATAAACTTAATTATGGTAACCCTAATTTCCTTTTATGCTCGAGATAGACTAGGTCAGAGAATGAGCTCAGTTTGCTGGGAAAGACAAACACAATACCCAGAAAATCTGGTTAGGTCATTTATTCAAATGACAATGGTTATAATCATTAATTCAAATGACAAATCATTAATTAAAATGACAAATGATAAAATAGCAGGGGCATGGAGAACACATATGAATTATGTGAATTATGTGTTACCAAATGCAGTGATAGAACATGCCCCCAATTAGCAAATAATGTAAATGTTGTTATACCAGCAAAGGTGGGGAGCATAAAGGGCCACAGATAACAGTGGAGAAAAGATGGAACTGTTATCACCCCACCCGAAGTCTCTGACCTAGCCCTTACAGTATGTAACACAAAACAGTAGGATAAGGAGTAGATATCACTGGCCTAGTTGGTTTGATAACATGAGAATGGCAGCAACTGGCTAGCACTAACTGAAGTAATGACTTTGACTACAATTGTTTGCATCTTCATGAGCAGATCAATGGTAATATAGCAGCCAACTATATCAAGACTGTGCAAGTGCATGAAATAATACAATCAGGTACATGTAGTTTACTTGCACAGGGCATATAGCAAGACAGGTTGACTCAAACAAATATTAATGGAACTCATTCCCCAAATTAGCATGTAAATCAATAAAAGATAGCATGAAAAAACATGGGCAATCTATTACTATGCGTCCATGGATGGTGGAATATTACCTTACCAATTATAAGAAACAGAGCATAGTACCTGTGACAAATCTTTAGACTGAAAATGATAGAAATATGCATAAGTGTGCCTGAAGGTAGGGGCACAGAAATCCACATCAGCCAAGTACTGGAAGAACAAATACCATCCAGGGCAACACGAAATACCTGTCACATAGTGAAGAACCATATTAATACAATAAATATATAGCACGAGAAAGGTTCATGGGCCTGATTCCAATTAAAGGAAACAACTGGCACTGGAAGAGTCACGGTTACCCTCCTGAAAATGAGTAATATCCTTCACTTCTCAGACATTCCCCCACAAAACATTGAACTGCCAGCCAGTTAAATTGTATGGCAGATAAAAACATGAAGATCCTCAGGGTTGTCCATTGTCCAAGGGAAGGTTAGGATTAAGCCTCGCTTTCTCAAGAATAATCTTTGAAATAAAGTTGACAAAATGAAGTTAATATGATTGTTGTATAATACCTTGATATAGCTGGATTTCTGACAAGCTTAATGTTTATCTATACTGAAATGTGAGCAGTCAATGCTGACCTCATGACAAGTAGAATGTATTATGACCATGATCACACACTAAATATATATACACCAAGTGAATTCAGTTCAAGTCACTATGATATAGCTGAATTTCTGACAAGCTTAATATTTATCTATACTGAAATGTGAGCAGTCAATGCTGACCTCATGAGAAGTAGAATGTATTATGACCATATCACACACAAAGTATATACACCGAGTGAATTCAGTTCAAGTCACTATGATATGGCTGGATTTCTGACAAGCTTTGTATGTTCATGTATACTGAATTGATGAGCAGTCAATGCTGACCTCGTAAGAAGTATTCTGTAGCAAACTGGAGAAACCAAATCCATCACTGACATTTTCCAGAAACAAATTCCAGGTAGCCGAGGAAACACCGACCTCGTGTTACAATGTTGGAGAGTCTAATATAAGGGCGATAACTCACAATCAACATTTACAATAAAACTATAATCACGTTAACACTGGAAAGCGACCTTGTTGATCCTCACATAAACTTAATTATGGTAACCCTAATTTCCTTTTACGGTTTAAATAATATGCTTACGTGGAGTATAGCTCAGAAGTTTTCTATTTCTATAATCAACGAACCCACGCATGCGTCTCAAAAAGTATATGGCATATAATTATGTCGTTGAGGTATGCGAATAGTTTATCTACAACGTGTCATGCGCCTTTGAAAAGTACCTGGGGCATTCCAAACAACATGCGTCTAAACTCACAACATCCGAAATTGGGTGATAAATGCCGTTTTATGGCCTTCGCGCGTCTCCACTTCATTTAAGTTCTATTGTGACTAGACGCTTGTAATTCAGATCCATCGTTGGCAAATACCTTTTAACACATAATGCTCATTGCCTTGTTTGGTAAAACGTACTAGGATTCAAACATGATGTTAACTCCTTTTGCATGCTCCAAGTTGAATGTGTTTTCCCCTAAAACTGTTCTTGACATTACATTAGAAATATAAGAGTTGTTTTCTATTTGCAGGGACTCAGTTCGTTTTGGAGATGGAATATGTATCAGTGAATGGAACCGGTACTGGAGAGATCTCTCTGGGAATAGACACCGTTGACGGCATCCCTCTAGGTTCGTACATGATGACGATTTATAATTTAAGCTAGACAATTGTCGGAACCTCAGCTTTGACCAATCCTACTCAATTTTGTCCGCAGTCAACTCTTTCAACGGAATCTTCAACCAATATTCAAAATGGTTGCTTTTCAGTAAATTTCTCAACTGATGAATTCAACGAATTTCGGCTCCTCAAATACCACCTACAGTATTTAACCTACTACGTAAATGATAAATAACACTTCTCGCAAAAACTCTTCGCCTAATGTTTCCAATTTAAATGAAAATTTTTCATCCAATCATCTAAATGATAATTGTTCAACCATTTATCTGAATGATTATTGCTCAGCCACTTCTAGTTTTCAACCAATTTTCTAAAACCAATTCTGCTAACTCATGTTATGATATTTTTTCAACGATTTTTCTATTTTTTGACTCTTCAGTCAATTCGTCAAATGATCATTCTGCAACCAATTCCTCAAATCATAACTAATTCAAGGAATTCTCTCGAATGTCTTGAGTCACAGCTCTGTAAGTGAATGTATGGATGGACCTGATAAATTCAATTACCTGATACAACTTAGATGCAATAGGCCCTACGCACTCCGCTGAAATTTACAATATTATTTACTTTATTTTAGGAGATTCGTTCCTTAACGAGCAAGCCCCTGCAGGAACATACCAGGCGAAGTTTACCATCAACGCATCACCGGATCCGAATTGCGACCCCACACAGCAGCCATGTGAGCAATGGGAACCTGGAGTTTATGGTGTCAAAGTCGGTAGGTTTCACCTAGCATAATCAATCATTCGACATCAAAGGACATGGAATTCTTAAGGGAAGGGCAGTAAGTTTGATAATGATAAGCTTGTGGCCGTTTATCCCTGATGTAGCGATAATAGCCATGTGAATTTCTTCTCCACTGATTTTAGCGGCCGAGCGGCCTTACATTGCGTTTCTGCTTTTGTTCTTCCGCACATATTTGTGTTGTCACAGTTGGGTTCGTGACTCAGTGCGATAACCTAAGTTTAATCGTAGTTTGCCTTCATCATGCGTATATGTCCTAGTATATCCCATACGGGTCGTGAGCTCTACCTCCATCTATTCAGATTCTCGAAAAATGATAAATGGCAGAAATAACTTTCCAGCCATATTGAGAAGTTCCAAGCTTTGACCTTAGTCAACGGATGAATCCATTCAACCTCTCAACAATGCATTCTCCATTTAACAACTGCCGTACATGGAGTTGTCTTGGAAGCTTTATTTTGTAGAGGTTAAATAGCATGAATAGTCGGTTTTTCTCACTGCATAAAGCACGATTGATAGCTATTTACTAGTATATCAAACATTATACACTCAGCGACATATCTCTTTGAGACAGTCTGTAAATGTCGTCTGGCTAATGATACCTGTTAAGTTTCCTGTTGGGGATGCATTTGATATTTACTTGATTTGTTTCTCTACAATATTATTTCAATTTCCAGATATCTGCAACGGAGAATGTGGAAGTAAACACCCTCACAGCAAGATTTACGACCGTGGCCAAACTAACTTCACATTAAGCGGTTAAGGGATCAAACGACTAGATTTGAAGACAATGTAATGTATTTGAGTAGTCCTGATTCATCAGGATATGAATGTTGGAATAAACGAGGCCATAATAAAGGGATCTATAGATCATTGTACGAAATATATTGTTTTAAATGTGAATATTGTTAGCGCGTTCAGATTGAGCCGATCACGATTGCCCTTAACTGGTTGACCATCACTAATCTCGACCGTTCGCCATTTCCTCGTTTCAGTGAGATCATCGCTTTCTGGAACGTTGTAACCGTTAAACCTAGTTGTCACCAGTAAACTAAGACAGTGTGCCCGCAGAAATACTTTCTTATGTTGAATCTATGAACGCGTACGTGCTCATCGAGAGTTTGGAAGGAATTCCTCTGCCAATCGCCTGACACGTTACAGACGTCCTGAGCTATTTACTTATTTCAGGCGTCTACATCAAATGAACCGCGAAGACAAAATTGGTCTAGTCATCTCGGGTGTGGAGCAAGCGGCTTTACGTAACAATGATTGTTCAAATAGATTCTACTCAGGCTGTTTCTAGTGATTTCTATGCAAAACGATTAAATTTCCTCATACAGTGATGCATCTGCTGGGAATACGCGCAAATTGCTACGGGTGTCCGAACAGTTATCGGAGAGGACAGTCATCGGACACGCATCTCGAGCGCACGTGTTGTGCTCGTGATGACAAGGCAACAATATGTCAGAACAAAGGGGAGACCATTTCTAACTGTTATGCAAAATATAGAATTATAGGTAGCCACGAAAGTCGAAAAATTTAAATCTAACATTTTTGTATTCATCAAAATTCGAAATTTCTCGTGTTGTGGCGGGGTGCGAAATTCGATCTACCACCTTGTCTTCCCGATCTCGCTGTCAAGTAAATACATATAGAAATTGAACAATGATCATATCATCTTAAACGACAGAACTCCAACTAACGATTGTCATGCACAAAATTTGAAAATACATTGTACTTCAACGTCGAATTCTTGTTCACGATGGGTGTCCGATAACTGGTACTGTCCACGGCGGGAACTGAGCTGAAAAGTCGAGTTAAAAATAGCTCTCGCACGTGCAGAAGGGAGTGACGTCATGGACGGAATTCATAACGGAAGATAGCCGACGAGCTCAGCAATCATCGTGTCAGTTTTCATGTCATTTCAAGAAGTACTTTTTTATATATTCCAAATAAACCGCGAAAATTGTCCGATAACTGTTCGGACACCCGTACCTACCACTTTACAAGATCCGAACTAAATTGCTGGTGAAGAAATGTGTACAGATTGGTCCCTATGAAAGGCTTACATACTCGAAGCAATTTTGTATAAAATATATGCTTTATACAAAAGGTACACAAAAGCGTGGCAAAAATCACCATGCCCAGTGGTGTGTACCTTTTATACACAATTTTGTGTAGGGCCTTTACGTCTTTTACACGTCCTGTTCACTTCGGCATAATTTGTTTCCAGAAGAACACAAAACTGTGTATAAGTTGTACACGTCACTGTGCATGATATTTGCCACACTTTGTGCACTTTTTGTACAAAGTAATTTTGAGAGTTGGAAAGACGGAATTATGATTTAACATATAGTATGTCATATGAAAATCAAATGTGGGAATATAGAACGAACTCTACCCATTCGTTGATTCTGCCTCACGTTTTGGTGTTGAACATCTCTATATTTGATACATTTCCATCACAACGTTGTACTGTGACGTGCAACAATCCGACGGACAACAGCATCATGACGTCAAATGGGGATCTCCATATTCCAGGGTATACAAATAAACATCCACCTAAGTCAGTGCTGCATCGTTCAGTTTCACTTTGTCACTAAACCACCGATCACATGCAGACGTGTAAATCTGCACACTATGGAAAATAAAATATTTGCAAGGTGAGTAAATTTACATTTGGTCCGCAGGTTGTGCAAAGTATTTTTACGCATGTGTAAATGTGACGTTAATATGCGAAAACTCCTTGTATGTGACGGAAACAAAGTCGATGTCTTTCCCCTTCAAAATTATACTTTACCACATGATGAAAAAATAGCCTAGAAAAAATGTCATATGTAATTGTATAAGAATTGAGATATGACTGACCATAATGTGCTGAGGCATTTTGTAGGTAAAATTTTATCGTGTAACAAAATATGAAAACCACAAACCAAAACCATTCTCGGCTCTTTCAAATAATTAATTTTTTTAATATATTGTGTGGCAATATAATTTTGGTTTGAGTTGTCATATTTTTCTATGACTGGAAGTCTTCGATGAAAATGCTCTTAAAAATACCAAAAGACCAAAGAGCTAATCTGATTTGGCAGATTTTGTATTTAAAAAATCAGATTTATCATCAAACACAATGAAGTTTTTTGCAATATGTAAATGTATGTAAAAATGGTCATGTCACGGATAACAAATATACACACCATTATTTGAAGTAAAACGGAGAGAATATCGTTCAGTCAACTTCTAATTAAAATTGTTCATTGGAACATTTATGCCCCTCCTCCTACTCCACCCCCATAATGTATTACCATCAAAAGAAAGTCTTTTGGGGATATGAAAACTATTACTCTAATATCAAAAGGATTCATCCGGCTCAAATAGGTGAGACCCCTGTGAAATTTGTGAAGATAGCTTGAGCTATTGTGCATATGGGGGCGATAGTTCGTTCATAGATCTGCATATGCGAGAGAATACGTTTACTTATGGTTGCCTCTTGTTTTATCACCCACAATCACTAAAGTTTGTCAAGCTGTATAGCGTATTTTCGATTGTATCGTCCAGTGAAACTAATCGAAACATACAAAGACCGGCTTTTCTTGAAACTCAACTACCTAGATAAAGGATTAGACATTGCTAATTTACCAAGACACCTACTTGCATTTCATATAAATATGTTAAATCTATAGCCACCAAAATGTTCAATTACTTCAATGCTGTCAAGCAGTTTGACTGAAACTTCTGGAGGCTATGGTTGTGATTGTGAATGAACCAACTTTATCTATACACCATACAAGCATGTTGTGACTGGTGTCCTTGATACAATGAGCGATGAGGACCTAACACACTCCTGATGAACGGATCAAAATACACAGAACCGAGAAAGATAAACCTGAAGGCGGACCGAAAGATAGTTCTGACTACACTGGAAGAGTATGTTATGGAGTGGTCAAAGCGATAAAACCTTGAACCTACAGTACTCGCTGACTGGCTGGATCTCAAAAAGAACAAGGTCGTTGAAACCACACGCCTTTTGATAGTAGTTCCCTTCCACATGTAAAACAAGTAATGGGAAACCTCAGTTTGCAAGAAGTTCTAGCAAATCTCCAGAATAAATTTGTCATAGTCCCAGCAGACAAAGCTCCAAATAATATGATATTCATATGTAAATATTAGTATTACCAGGTGCTGGTTAAGAAGTTGAGTATAAGCACACTATCGCCGGATACGTCTACGTACTCCCAAACAGCACTTACTCTGGAAGATTTATTTAACAACCGCAGACCGTTTCTCAAGGAAAGAGGTATTTGTCTCCCAAACACTCATAACGATATACCGAAAGTTTACTGGACTCCCGAATTGCATAAATCACCATACAAACTAGATTCATAGGTGTTTCTAGAAGCTGCATCGCCAAGCTTCTTTCAACCCTGTTGATGAGGGCCCATAGGAGGTAAAATCATTTTCGGAAAGGTAATGCGCCACTATTTGCAAGAACTCTGGCATTGAATGCATGTGGATATTGAAAAACTCAACATGTCTCACGAAAAAACTTGATACTGAAGGTCACATAGTGTGCAGACATGTATCCACATGGTATTTCTCGACTCTCTATACTACAATCCCTCATCAGGACCTTATTGACCGTCTTAGTTCATTAATAGTATCGGTTGATCGCCGATATATTATTGTCAGAAGCCATAACGCATTCTTTAGCTCTACTACATACAAGAGATATCATTCACGGGATGTTTCTTTGTTTATAGAGTTGCTTGAATTTCTCACTAATAATGCCGTTGTGAAATTTGGCAATACCATATATCAACAGCATATAGGTATTTCAATGTGCACCCCATTTGGCTGTCTCTTATGAACACGACTATATGCAGACGCTTTCAAAAACAGATTATTCCAAAGCCGGTTCCTTCTCAATCACCAAACGCTATATAGACGAACTTCTTGCAATAGATAATCGCTAGATGAATGACGCAGTAAAGGATATATATCCACCTTAACTGGATTTGAAGGAAAGTACAGATGGTCCCAACGGCACATCTTATTTAAAAAAATGAGGCGGGCCTTCTCTCTCGTCGACTTTACGACAAAAGATGTGATTAAAATTTCGACATCGTACACTATCCATATCTGGACAGTAATAGACCACAGCAACCTGCATATGGCGTATACTATCTAGATCCTGTGTTAATTGTGACGATTTTAATCAACGTCACAAAACATTATTGCAGAAACTTATAAAACAGGGCTATATCATCAAGCGCCTCCACTCGAAGTTTCTCAGATTTGGCGATACATATCGCATGCTGATAGAAAAATACGAGCGTAGCATGCAAGATCTATGGCGGTACGTTTCGTAACTTGTGTCTAATTCCGATTAACCCGGGGCTAGGGGATGCAAGAACCTATGAATTTCAAGATCCTCATAATGTTCATATGAACAGTCACAATCAAAGCATGACTGAGATACATTATACTCTGGATAACGACTTTACAACGGATTAAAAATACTGATCAGTGACACGGATTTGATATTTTTGGAACATCATGAAGTCTTGCTGGCATCATTGACCGTTTTTCTCTTGCAGAATACTAGCCTAGTGTTTTTGTATACTATCATTTATTCTTTTAATTTGGTGCTAATGCTATTTTATGGATTAGGTCTTTGGATTATGGATGCGGAAATTCTTTAATGGACGACGGCTGGATATGGAATGACGGCCTAGACGCTTGTAATAATTACCCAGAATATGCACACGCTTAGCATATTATATATGTTACACATATATGTAAATATGCACACGGGCAAATGAACACACGCTAGTTAAGTTTGTGCTTGTGTTTGGGGGCAGTATCACAAGACAAAAAGTAACAAAAATACAAAAGTAACACTATCCAGTACTTTGCAACGCAGAAATGATCAGCTTCCGCGTGGCGATGTACAATACAATACTTTTCATGTCCGCTGTTTTTTTGTTTTTTTTTGTTTTTTTTTTTGTTGTTTTTTTTATATCAAAATATCAAAGAGAGCTGGTCCGTCCGGCAAAAATAACACGTCTTAAAATATATACGCTACATATAATTATGAAGCAAAACTAAAGTAATCAACTAAATATCAAGCCTTGTTAGAGGGTGCTAGGGGCCGTGTGGTCATATCATCCAAGTTGCCACATGAACAGGTACAATAAAAGCGTACCTGAGATACAACACATATCACGAATCGTTAGATTCTTGGTATGTGCTTTAGAAAAGGCTAACCAGAACACGATTCTGTGAAGTCATGTGACGCAGTCAGTATGTCGGCACCTCTTCCCACTTCCCTTATATGTGTTGTAATAGATACAAATTTATGGATAGAGTAGTCCTGAGATCTGATGCCGTAGGTCCCCAACATCCGTGACAATTAAATGGCTGGTGGGGATCGTTATGCAATTCAATTAGCCTGTCACCTCCCTCATATAGCGCGACGTCAACTCAATTGCCAGCGCTAGGGCTCTGGACTGGCACAGTCGGAAGAGCAAGCTTTAATTTGGTGTATCTATATTACATATAGGATTTCACGCCTTGCGGCACATGTACTGTGCGTTGACAATTTAATTAGTTTCGTGTTACATAAGCGATGCTACCGTAGATTTCTAAATAAGTGATCCCCTGTCTGCAATTTATCACGTGATAGAGGTATAATAGAGGTATAATACGTCATCAGGGCTCAGGTCCATTCAGGTGGTATAAATATCGAATGTAGCACACTGGCAAATCTGCAGTTGCTATCAAATCTCAGGTGTCAGATCCGACATTCAGTATCCATCCGTCGCCCGTAAAAGAATTTCCGCGTCAATAATCGAAAGACCTATTTCGTATAACAGTTAGCACCAATTCCAAATGTGTATGAAATAAAAAAAAAGTAAAAATAGTTTTCTGCAAGAGAGAAGCTGACAGCGTTCAGTGTCAAAGCGGGGTTACAGAGGAACGTCTGTGTAGTCCACTGTCAAAGCTGGGTTAGGGAGAAATGTATGTCTAATCGAATGTCAAAGATGCATAGTCAAATGTCTAACTGGGGTTATGGCTTAGGGTTAGGTATGTTCCTCTGCTATCAGGTTGAAGTACATTTCAGCTATCAAAATTATATACTAATGAGATTTTCCTTACCAAAACCTTAAGTAGCCAAGTTTCAAAGCGGATTCGGGAGCAATGTTCATGTAGTTCATTGTCAAAGCGGGGTTAGGAAGGAATGTTTGTGTAGTCCATTGTCAAAAGCGGATTTACGGAGGAACGTATGTGTAGTCCAGTTACAAAGTGGGGTCCACTGTCAAAGCAGAGTTCGGGAGGATCGGGGTTCGGGGATAGAGAGGAACGAATGTGTTGTCCAGTATAAAAGTAACGTAAAGGAGGAGCACATGTGTAGTTCAGTTTCAAAGCAGTGGTATGAAAGAACGTATGTGTAGACCCTGGCAAAGCGGGGTTAGGGAGAAAAGTTCGAGTAGTCGATTATGAAAGCAGGGTTAGGGAGGAATGCACTTGTAGTCCAGTGTCAAAGCAGGATTGAGGAGAAATGTGTGTGTAGTCCAGTATCAGAGCGGTGTTAGGGAGGAACGCATGTTGGAGTGTTAAAGTGGGGTTAGGGTGTGAGTTACATATGATTGCGCATCAAAGTGAAGTTAGGGAGTGAGATACTGCAACATGTGGTTGTGTGTCAACACAAGGTTGGGAAATGAGGCACGGTGGTATATCTGCTCAAGTGTCAAATTCGGGTTAGGGAGTGAGGTACATGTGCTTGGGCCTCAAAGCAGATACCTGTGGTTGAGTTTCAATGCAAGGTAAGGGCTACTTGGGCTTATTGAATCTTATCAGGCTTCTGTTCATGAGCTTCACTATTAAACCAGGGGTAGAGACAAAGGTATGCGTATTGTCATGTCAAAGCCGGGTTAAGGAAAAAAGTAGATGTGCTCGACGGTCAAAGCTAGGTTAGGAAGAATGCACGTTTGGTGGAGTGTCAAAACCAATCTTGAACTGGTCCATTGTGCCATTGCATTATGCTGTACGAAAAATAAGTAATATAATTGATGAGAAATCATACTATAAACACGATCAGCTTCATTGTGGAGCTGCAAACTGCCGCTCTGAAGACAAACGGTAGTTGATGTCCATCTATAGCGACGTGCCCAATCTTGAACTGGTCCATTGTGCCATTGCATTATGCTGTACGAAAAATAAGTAATATAATTGATGAGAAATCATACTATAAACACGATCAGCTTCATTGTGGAGCTGCAAACTGCCGCTCTGAAGACAAACGGTTTGTCCATTAAGCCGTTGCATTCTGCCGTACAGAGTGAAACTAATATTTGTGATGAGAATTTAAGCCCTCAACATGATTGCATTTCATTGTCACGCTGCAAAGTGCCGCTGACAAGAAAGACTGTCATTATTGTGTAGCTACATACTGCTGCTTTCAAGAAAGTGGGTCTTACATTTTCAATTGTGCCGTTGCATTCTGCCGTATGAAAAGTAAGTATGGAATATTTATGATGAGAAATTAAACCCTGAAAATGATTGAGTTCATTGTATCGCTGCAAAGTGACACTCGGAAGAAAGACCGTTTAATTGCGATGTTCGAAACTGCTGCTTGGAAGAAAGAGCATATTAAATTGTCCATTGCGCCGTTGCATTCTGTCGTACAGAGAAAAACCAATATTTATGATGACAAACTATACCTTTAACATGATTGAATTTCATTGTGACGCTGCAAAGTGCCGCTCTCCATAAAGATGGTCCTCATTGTGCCGTTTGATAATGCCACTTGGAATAAAGTGAATATTAAATACCCCAATTGTGCCGTTGCATACTGTCGTATGAAAAATAAATAATATTTGTGAAGAGAAACTGAACCGTAACACGATTGGGTTCATTTTGACGCTGCAAAGTGACGCTCTGAAGAAAGATGGTTTCATTGTGACGTTCGGGTCTGCCGCTTGGAAGAAGGTTCAAGGTCCAAGGTTCTTTATTTGCTGATCTAAGAAAGATGATAAAAGAATTGGCCATTATGCCGTTGCATTCCGCCGTATAAAGAAAAAGTAATATTTATGAGGACAAGCCTTTAACATGATTAAGGAAAGAATGCTTCTCTCGTGCTTATCGACCATATCGAAGTATCGACCATATTGCCACATTCATTTTATAGCAGCTTCCCATAAATACTGTGCCCACTGAAGGCAAGGTCGGAGGTTGGGAGAGACCTATGTTTTTGCTACAAAAAACAACAACCCGCATAGGCTTCGTGCCACAGCGGCAGTGTCAAAGCGGAATCTCTAGTTCAAGAATTTAATTGGCTTTAAAGTTGTCCGCTTCTCTACGTGCGTTCCTTCGTAACCCCGCTTTTGAAACTGAACTACATCTACGTTCCTCCCTAACCCCGCTTTGACTATGGACTACACATGCATCTCCCCCTAACCCCGCTTTGACACTCGACTACACTTACATTCCCCCTAACCCGCTTCGAAACGTAGCTAATCCCATTAGTATATAATTTTGATAGCTGAAATGTGTTTTAAGCTAATATCAGAGGGGCATACCTAACCCTAAGTTGTAACATCAGTTTGACAGTTGACTATAGATATTTGACACTCGATTAGACATATTTATGAGGAACTCTGCTTTGACACTGGACTAAACATACTTTTCTTCCTATCCCCTCTTTGATAGTGGACTACACATACGTTCCTCTTCAACCCGATTTGGCACTGCACTACACATATATTTCTCCCTAACCTTTCTTGAACACTGCCTAGCCCTGTTCCTTCGTAATCCCACTTAGACGCTGGACTACACATACCGGTACATTCTTCCCTAACCCCGCTTTGAAACTGGACTACACATACCTTCCTCCCTAATCATGATTTGACACTGGACTATACTAACATTCCTCCCTAACCCCACTTGGAGACTGGACTACACCAACATAAATCCCTAACCTCATTTTGACACACGGTTACACATACATTTTTCCTTAACTCACTTTGAAACTCGGCTACTTTAATAATGTTAAAGGTAAGGAAAATATTAGTGTATAATTTTGATAGATGAAATGTACTTTCACCTGATAGTAGTGGAGCACACCTGACCCTAAGTCGTAACCCCAGTTTGATCATTGAATATACATCTTTGATGTCCGCTTGGATGCTCAAGCACGTACCTCACTTCCTAACTCCACTTCAACACTCCAACATGCGTTACTCCTAACCCCACGTTGATACTGGACTACACATACATTCCTCCCTAACCCCGCTTTGATACTCGAACATTCCTCGTAAGGGATGACATTGGACTACCATACACATATGTACCTCGCTAACTCTGCTTTAAAAGTGAACTACATATACGTTTCTCGTCAACCCCGAATTCCGAATGATTTCCACTATGTGGATTTGAACTGTGATGTTTTTAGCTTGCGACGTGAAGAAGCAGATTGGGGGGGGGGGGAGGTGGCATCTGGAATAACGCAAAGAAGTTTTAATATGAAATGGTTTCCAATCCAAACAATTTTATGTAATATATCATAGAAGGACTTATTTTAGGGAATTTTGTCTGGTATATGACAAGGGAAGCTATCAGGTAAGTTGAGTTTAAAATGTGTTTTTATATAGGTCTATTTTGCTTGGTGAAAAGAATTCAACATGTTGTTGATTTCGCCTGGGGGAGAGAATTTGTGCTATATGAAATTTCAGTCTTCAGTTTTTGCCAGAACGTATTCATCCAAGACGGGTCAAAAGTTATTTTCACGAGTATTTTTTATTCCTCATTGATTTATGTTTGTACATTTACCAAAATTGAAATGTTTTTAGAAAAATTAAAATCATTTTGGGCGGTCTAAAATTAGATTTTTTATTGCTGACCAGAATAATAAGTACTAAAATTGCAAAATTATCGTTTGCAAATCAGACCAAGTTGTCGAAATAATCAAAGTTAAATCCTATACATGGTAGGAATTCTTAAAAATAGAACTTCAAGCGCGTGTATATAGTTGGCCGAATGAACTTTGTTAAAACATTGTTTAGCTCACAAACCTTTCTTCAAATTTCTTTACTATTACTCGTCTTTGCGATAGCGAAGCGATTGTCGTGGCGAGCATCGGAGAACAATTTAGTCGTCTGCGACAGCTGATCTTCATTCCAGCCGGTATGGCACGCATTATCAGGCTATTTGGTTGGCCGAACTGTGAGCCCTACTTTAGGTCAAAGTCTATACAGGGTCAGAGGCGGGCTGAATGATGTAATATGTTCTTATGATATTCAATGGCCTTTTGTTGTATAATTAAATTCAGAAAAATATTGAAAGGTAACTAATGCTATCCTTGTTAAGATATTTTTCTTATCTGTCAGCTGACAAGGCCTGCTTTTATTGACACATGTTGACCTGCTTCCACTCCGAGCTGAGATAGGATATGCCTCGCCCCCTTGCCCTGAATACATCTCACACAGTTTCGTAGTTAATCAGACAGCTGATAAGCCTTGATGAGCTTCCATTCAAGTTTGGTGAAATTCCGTCCAGTAGTTCTCCAGATATCTTACAGACAAGGCCTGTATATACATATACAAGTAGACGGACGGATGCATGCACACCAAGATCTAATCAGATGCGGAAGCCATTCCAATGAACGTTTCATCGAATTTTGGTGAAATTGCGTCCAGTAGTTCTCCAGATATCTTACAGACAAGGCCTGTACATACATGTACAAGTAGACGGACGGATCAGTAAAGTCAAGGGTTAGTTCGAGAAGAGTTGCCTTCAAAACTGAAGCGATGAGCACTTCGTGATTAAATGCCGCATACCCCGACAATTGCGAGTGTATGAACTGGAAGATTTTCAAGAGAGCCTTTGCAAGGGACATTTTACGAGCAAGAATTACAGCCCATGGTGAAAGCAGCGCAGGACTACTACACTGTGGAACGCATCCTGAAAACCGAGAGACGCCCAGGCAAGATGTGCACTTCGCGAAATGGCAAGGCTGGCCCAGTTTATTCAATCCCTGGGTCGTAGCCTACCAGATGAAACGGCTGTATAACTAGGAATCACCGCCGCCATCCTTCATTCCACGCTCGACCATTAACACAGTACTATGGACAAAGAGTCTCTGAACACATCGTCTCCCAAAAAGCGCAAAGCACAAATGGGCTTCGTAGTGACATTGCTAATCCTGCTACAAATCTTATACAGAGGTGTGCTTTATGACGTAGCCTACCTCAGCACTCTACTCATCCCACCTAGGACACCAGCTGGGGTGAGTGAGTGAGTGAAATAGGATTTAACGTCGCTTTCAACATTTTTTCAGCTATATCACGACGGGGAAGGGAAGGGAGGGGAGGGGAAGGGGCGGAGGTACCTACTTGCAGCAGAGCAGATCTAATGCTGCCATTTCATCGTGCTGTCCCACTGAAATATCATGCCGTAGGCAGACATGACACCCCACTCAGTCACATTATACTGACACCGAGCGAACCAGTCCTTGTTCTATCCTCTTAATGCTGAGCATTTTTCAAGTGTTAGGTATGACCCGGACTGGGATCGAACCCAGTACCTACCGCTTACGAGGCCGACGCTCTAACCATTAGGCCACCGCAGTGCGGTCGACACCAGCTGGGAGTGCCAGTCGAACGAATCTACAGACCTTCTTTACCCCAGTCAAACCTCACCCAGCTACCACTACCACACCTCATATACAATCCAGGTCAACATCGAGTCCTACACCAAGTATTGCAGCGCCCACTACACCACCGTATACGACCGCCCGCAGCGTGTCGGCAACGGTACCAAAGCTTGACGCACTGACGATCCCGACTCACTCGTACCAAATTTACGAAAGCGGGTTATCACGACAGCGGAATCCACCTCCAATCACGGACCCCTGGTTGCAACATCCCTTCACCTGCTTCATTGCGGGTCCATCAGGCTCAGACAAGACGCACTTCGTCCAAAAACTTGTTCAACACGCCGACAGCATAATTACGCCACCCGCTCGGATCGTGTGGTGTTACGGAAAAAGGCAGGAGGCGTGTGCAACAATGCCCCACAACACGCTTGTGGAATTGGAGCGATATGCAAGAGGTGGAAAAATTGACGTCTGGCAACCATAGGACTCTACAGGAAAGCCATCCCTCGGCACATAACATTCATACCCAGGAATAGGGTGGATCCTCGGACGTGGCCTTAGTATGTCAGTCGCGCTTTTATTGCAGCTGTTCATGTGGAGACTATGAAGTATCCACACGGCCCCGAGCACCGGCTTAAGCGGAATTAGATACTCTAGCTCGGAGGCTGTGATGACAGATCGGCTCAAATAACTCATCTGATGTTAATAGATGAGCATCGTGGACGTCCGATGGAGTAAACGCCTCAACATGGGGTAAACCTGGTAAATGCAAGAATACCTAGTATTCAAGTACCTAGAAAGGCAGGAGGCGTATGCAACAATGCCCCACATCACGCTTGTGGAGGGCCTACACAACCTGGCCGACTTGGAACCGGACACTTGAGTGGCCGTTAATGTTCTCATGGCGAAGATGGATGCTCCGGTCAGAGCTCTCTACCAAAGCCGAGGGACACCACCCAACTGCGGCATCTGACGAGACAGATGTACCCTGGACGCATGCGGTTTGCATTTGAAACCATTAACGATCCGACAACCCCACACTACAGGTATATGCTCTTCGACCTGAAGCAAGGTATGTCCGATCACCTTCGACTACAGACCGGTATCTTTCCAGGAGAGATCCGCCATGTGTACATGCAAAATAATGTAAACAAACTCGCAGTGGCTCCCACAGCTGGGGGTGTGTATGTGCTGATGGGGATAATAAAAATTTCAAACACAACATTCGTGTTCATGTTGTCTGTTGTCAACTAATAAAAAGGGTAGAGTTGTAGGTTAGTTGAGCAGGATGTCTACTCGAGTACGGAAGCATGCTCCGACGCTCCCGGTACTGAATTACAAGCGTCTAGTCCGTCATTCATAATCCAGCCGTCGTCCATTATAGAATATCCGCGTCCATAATCCAAAGACCTATTCCATTTCCATATAACAGTATTAGCACCAAATTCAAAAAGACAAAAGTATACATAAACATAGGCTTGTTTCCTGCAAGAGAGAAGCGGTCAACAGTTTTCAATGATGCCGGCAAGACATCATGATGTTCCAAATATCAAATCCGTATCGCTGATCAGTATTCTTAATCCATAATATTCGTTATAGAGTCGTCATCTAAAAATGATGTACCTCAGTCACGCTTTGATTGTGACTGTTCATATGAGTACCATGAGGATCTTGAAGTACATGGGCTCATACGGCCCCTAGCCCCGGGTTAAGCGGAATTAGACACATGTTACGAAACGTAGCGCCATAGATCTTGCACGCTACGTTCGTATTTTGCTATCAGCATGCGATATGTATCGCCAAATTTGAGAAACTTTGAGTGGAGGCGCTTGGTAGAATAGCCCTGTTTTATAAGTTTCTGCAACAGTGTTTTGTGACGTTGATTAAAATCATCACATTTAACACAGGATCTAGCAAATGCTACTAAGCGAGATATGTATACGCCATATGCAGGTCCCACTGGAATATTACTATCCAGAAAGGGATAGTTTACGATGTCGAAATTGTAATCATCTCTTTTGTCATAAAGTCGACGAGAGAGAATGAAGACTGCCCCAACCGACTTGGTCCGGACTATTGTATGTGACACAGGGGTGAGTGAGTGAGTGAATAGGGTTTAACGTCGCTTTCAACATTTTTCAACCGGGGAGGTGGAGGGGGAGAGGCGGGGGTACCTACTTGTAACAGAGCTGATCTAATGCTGCCATCTTGTATGTGGCACAGACCCTGACTTTGTGTGCTGTCTGTGTGAGATCGGACTTAAAAGGGAAATAACACTGGCAAAGTTGGCCAAGCACAAGACAGGTCTCCGGGCCCTGGTCCAGAAGCGACTCTATCAGGAGATGCAACGGATTCTACAACGACCCGAGTTAGCTATGGTGAGAAAATATAACAGTACAATCAGACGCTTCAACAGGGCAATACAAGACCCCTGGACCAAGCCCACCGTCAGTCGCACAACCAACACAATGTGTACAGCCAGCACCACTTGTCGCACAACCGTCATTACCAGGTGCATCATCCTCAATTCCGCAGTGGCTGGCAGTGGAAGTTATGAAGAGTCTACCCGCGTCGTTGCAGAGGATGGGTGGCTTGTTGGAATGATTGAAAGACAATCCGAACATGTCCTGGAATGAGAAGGGCGAACTCCAATATGATATGGTGAATATGGTGAATGATCTGAGGCGTCAACGAAGGTTACAGATGCCTCCCACAGGATGAAAGGTCTTCGCTCAATGATTGAAAGACATGAACATGCCGCAAGAAATGGTGGAAATCCTCGGCGTTGGGATTGGATGCAGTAGCACGAGCAGCAGCACACACCCGCGACACCACCCCACACACCACGCCGATCGAGATCCATGACACGGCATAAACCACTGCAGCAAACACCATGCCGGCAACAAGCCTCCGAGGATTGAGACAGCTATTAAACCCCGTAGCGGAAGAGCGAAAGCTCTTGCCATGTTTTACCTCACACTACCCAGTAATAGCTCGGCTGCGGTGTTTCCAGACAACATCTTTTCCCATTATGTCACTCAGATGCAACATCCTTTACATCTCCCTGGGAGTGTGGTCTAGTGGATATAAGGTGCAAAATGATACGGTGTGATACGAAGTCGTGTACGAAGGCAACACCACTCTTCCCGAAGGCCAGTACTGTAGACCCAAATATTCATCCAGGCGTTGCATAACCTCATCCGGGAGGTATCAATATCTTCCGGTATGATCCACATGGAGTACCACGAGTGGAACCACAAGTTCCTGATCATCTTCCAGACCAATGTGACAGTACGTTTCAGCAAAACGTTGAAGGAGCTGTGTGCATTGGAGATAGATAACTATGTCGGGCCCGGTCGGCTCCAGGGGAAGACCATGTTGGATCTTAATTACAAGCGTCTAGTCCGTCATTCATAATCCAGCCGTCGTCCATTAGAGAATATCCGCGTCCATAATCCAAAGACCTATTCCATTTTCCACATAACAGTATTAGCACCAAATTCAAAAGACAATCATAGTATACATAAACATAGGCTTGTTTCCTGCAAGAGAGAAGCGGTCAACAGTTTTCAATGATGCCGGAAAGACATCATGATGTTCCAAATATATCAAATCCGTATCGCTGATCAGTATTCTTAATCCATAATATTCGTTGTGAAGTCGTCATCTAAAGAATGATGTATCTCAGTCACGCTTTGATTGTAACTGTTCATATGAGTACCATGAGGATCTTGAAGTACATGGGTTCATATGGCCCCTAGCCCCGGGTTAAGCGGAATTAGACACAATTTACGAAACGTAGCGCCATAGATCTTGCACGCTACGTTCGTATTTTGCTATCAGCATGCGATATGTATCGCCAAATTTGAGAAACTTTGAGTGGAGGCGCTTGGTGGAATAGCTCTGTTTTATAAGTTTCTGCAACAATGTTTTGTGACGTTGATTAAAAACATCACATTTAACACAGGATCTAGCAAATGCTACTAAGCGAGATATGTATACGCCATATGCAGGTCCCACTGGAATATTACTATCCAGAAAGGGATAGTTTACGATGTCGAAATTGTAATCATCTCTTTGTCATAAAGTCGACGAGAGAGAATGCCCGCTTCATTTTTATAGAGGTAGAGATCTAAATAAGATGTGCCTGTAGGGCTATCTGTAGTTTCCTTCAAATCCAGTGAAGGTGGATATATATTCTTCATTGTGTCATTTATATAGCGATTATCCACAGCGAGAAGATCGTCTATATAGCGTTTGGTGAATGAGAAGGAACGGGCTTTGAATGGATCAGTTTTTGAAAGCGCCTGCATATAGTCATATTCATAAGAGAACAGATACAGGTCGGCCAACAGGGGTGCACAATTAGTACCCATTGGAATACCTATATCCTGCTGATATATTGTGTTGCCAAATTTCACATAGATATTTTTAATGAGAAATTCAACTCTATAAACAAAGAAACATCCCATGAATGATATCTCCTGTATGTAGTCGAGCTAAAGAATGCTTTATGGCTTCCGACATTAATATATCTACGATCAGTTTTCTTGAACACAGATACTATTAATGAACTTATACGGTCAATAAGGTCCTGATGAGGAATTGTAGTATAGAGAGTCGAGAAATCCCATGTGGATACATGTCGATACGGTATGTGACCTTTAGCATCAAGTTCTTCCGTAAGACATTTTGAGTTTTTCAATATCCACATACATTCCACGCCAGAGTTCTTAGAAATAGTGGCGCAATACCTTTCCCAAAATGCTTTTACCTCCTGAAGGGCCCTCGTCAATAAGGTTGAAAGAAGCTTGGTGGTGCAGCTTCTAGAATCAGCTATGAATCTAGCTTTGTATGGTGATTTATGCATTTTGGGAGTCCAGTATATTTTTGGTATGTCGTTATGATTGGTTGGAAGACAAATACCTCTTTCTCTGAGAAACTTTTTGTGATTGTTAAATAAATCTTCCAGAGTAAATGCAGTTTGGGGAGTAAGTAGACGTATTTGATGAAGATATGTCTACACTCAATTCTTTAACCTGCACCTGGTAATAGTAATATTTACATATGAATATTATATTATTCGGAGCTTTGTCTGCTGGGACTATGACGAATTTACTCTGGAGATTTGCTAGAACTTCTTGCGAATTGGGGTTTCTCAGTACTTGTTTTGCTTGGGAAAGAGTACTTCTGTCAATATGGCGGATTGTTTCAACGACCTTGCTCTTGGTGAGGTCCAGCCAATCAGCGAGTACTGTAGGTTCAACTTTTTCTCGCTTAGGCCAATCAATAACGTACTGTTCTAATGCAGACAGGACTATCTTCTGGTCGGCCTTCAGATTTATTCTTCTTGGCTCTCTATATTTAGGTCCTTTCATCAGGGGTAATTTCAGATCCTTATCACTCACCACATCAAGGTCACCAGTCACAATATGTTTGCATGGTGTATAGATAAAGTCCGACAATTCACAATCACAACTATAGCCTCCTGACGTGTATAAGTTCCAGTCAAACTCCTTGACAGCATTGGAGTAATTGAATATTTTGGTGGCTATAGATTTAGTGTAATTATGAAATGCAAGGAGGTTCTGTGAACTTAAAATAATTTGGTACAGCGTTGCGTACCTCTGGATTATTCAGGAGTCGAGGTAAATTAATGATGTCCAGTCCTTTATCAAAGTAGTTGAGTTTCAAGAAAAGCCGATCTTGAGAGGTTTCGATTATGTTCACTGGACGATACAACCGAAAATAAACTATATCTTGACATACTTTAATGATTTTTGATGGTATTATATTTCCTGAAGACGCAGATTGTTGTATATCTCTGGCTATTTGATCTAAAGCTCTCAGAGGTAACGCATACAGAACTGTGCGTAAGCTATGTATACTATTGGGTGTGTTAGTTAAACCCACTAAGTAATTTAAAGTGATATGATCGTGAATCATCGAACTATTAAACTTTCGCCAACCATGGCTGCGATGTCTCCGTTGATACGTACCGAACGACTGTTTTGCGGGGCATGCCGACATCGTCACACCTGCCCGTCGTCAAGGCGATAAAGATCCTAGTCAGGCCATTATCGGCGAATCCTGGAAACTCACGGGCAATGGTTACTATGGAAAAACGGTCACCAACCAAGACAAGCATGTCAACGTGAATATCTGCACCACCCAACAAGCGCGCAAAAAGATCAACTCGCCTCTGTTTCGATCCGTGGACGTCATCGATGATGATACGTATGAAGTCAGTTCAGCCAAGAAGACCATTCGTTACAACCTTCCGCTCCAAATTGGATGTATGGTATACCAGGTGGCCAAGCTGAGGATGCTGCAATTTTTATACGATTTCATGGCGGTATATTTCAATCCATCAGATTGGCAACTCATGGAGATGGACACGTACTCTGCCTACATGGCCGTCTCTAATGCAGATTGGGAGTCACTCGTCAAACCTGAATTACGTACGCAGTATGAGGCGGAACGGGACCAGTGGCTACCTCGACGTGAGCATTACCAGTACGGCAAGCGGACGCCGGGTCTCTTCAAGTTAGAGTGGAGTGGAGATGCCATGATCGCCCTGTCGTCCAAGACGTACTATTGTTACGGAGGTGATGGAAACAACAAGTTTAGTTGTAAAGGCGTCAACCGACGTGACCCTGCCATCGACAAAGCCCTCTACCTGGGCGTGCTACAAAGCCAAGCCAGTGCGAGTGGCACTAACAGAGGATTCCGGGTCGTCGACCACCAGATGCGAACCTACATCCAGAAACGAGACGCCTTCACATTTTTCTATCCGAAACGGAAAGTCCTTCCGGATGGAGTCAGTACCACCTACCTGGACTTGTGAAACTTTTTTGATAGTATGAGTTAAACTAGTACTGTAAAAAATTAACATACACCTGTAACAGTCGGGATGCCCGCCGGGCGCCGGTTAACAGTGCTGGTCTGCGCAATGCAGGTCGTAGGTTCGAATCCTACTCCTGACAGTGTTGCCCAACTGTATTGTTCACATTCTTTGTACATATTTTAACCATTCTTGTTCGCCTGAATATAATTGTAACTCTACTGTTCACATTCTTTGTACATATTTTAACCCTTCTTGTTCGCCTGAATATAAAAAAAGTCAAAACGTCACTTGTGTTTTCATGAATTTTTTATTGAACATCAATGAACGTCAGAACAATAAGAACGCATTTAAGACAACCAGAGAAATGGGGCATGCACATTAAAACGAGAGGCAGCCCAGTCGTACACTAAGACATCACGGTCTTCGGCTTGAAAATAATCATCAAACATATGTACAATGGTTTGCATAGAATGTCCTCTACTCCGGTGAGTGAGATAAAACACACAGTACTGTCCGCATACACTACTCAAGGGTCCTTGTAATCTTTTAGTTTTCCAACGCCACACTGTAGTAGATTCGTCCATGAACTGGGTCAAATCGGGATGCACGGGTGCAAGTTCGTAGGAATCAAAGTATTCTCCTTGACCCCGGGCGTCCACGTATACAGCCACCCAATGTTCACCCGGTCGAGTACCAGGGTCAGTATTCAGAATGTAGGCCACAGGGGTGGATGGGGTGGGAAAGACATTGCGTGGAAACACACCTCGAAAGGGTACCCGGGGATCCCGCTGGAGTATGGCCATGAGCTGCTCTGTATCCATGACTCTAGCTGGCGTAGTCACACAGGACGTTTCTTTGCTGATCCACGGTGATGACGTTATCAAACTCGGCGTAGCAAATCACGTTAATGGTATGGGGTAGAGCTACCGAGACACGCAGTTCCAACCGTAAATTTCCTTTCTTGAGCAAGGCCAGTTGATGATCGTGTTCCAAGGTAGGGGTGAGGTCGAAGGCGAACAAAGTGTACCCACGGGCAAAGTCTCGTCGAGTGATGGTATTTCCTTCGTCCTGATTGTTTTGTCCTGTGGCTGTAAACAGGTTCAGGTAGCTCCGCACATAGTGATGGTTACCAAAATCCATTTGATGACCGGCCACGTGCAATGCCACAAAGTTGATGTTGAAATGTTGAAAGTGGAATGGATTCTCTCCACTGGCCACTGAAACTGGTATTGGTGACACACGCCAGGGTAAGACGTTTAGGCAAATCCCCTAGAAATAAATTTTCACGATTGGCCATCATCGTACCTGCTGGCACAGAGAACACCTTGATCTGTACGCGTCGGACGGGATACAGGGCTGGTTTTTTCGATAAGTCTTCCATGTGACTCACCAACACCCCTGTTGCAAATCCACCGTACGGACAAACAGGGCTGCATCTTCTATGATGATCTTGTAATGGGCGGGATCTCCACCGGCCATCAAAGCGAAAGTGGGTGGGGAACGGATCAACTTGATCTTGATGGATACGCCGTTCATCATGTAGCGGTCTTGCAGGAACAGATCGGCGTGCAGTCGTCCCATCATATCCACAGACCGGCTACCGGCTGTAAACTGTCTGCGATGGCAGAACCCGGTATTGGCAATGGTGGTCGCATCCATTGCTCCGGGCGTATCTCTGTAGTACAGTGGGGCTGACAAGTGTGTTTTTTGGCATTGTCTCCGTACGACAACAGCGTCTCGATGTAGGCTCGATACGGGTACGTATTGGTGAACGTACTGATGAGTTTATCGTTCAGACTAATATCCACCTGTTGGAACAGCGAGTACAGCCAGAGATTCACTGGAGCTACGACCGCTTCGGCCGCGATGTCCGTCCGATCTCCGTTCACCACTTTGGCTTTCAAGTAAAAGTAGGTGTGAGCTAAATCCAGGTAGGCCGTATCTTTGTTTTCAATGGTAAATTCCAGCGGTCCCGTGCCCGTCAGACTAGCCAGGGGCCGATGTTCTACCCAACGACCTTCGGCGACACTGGTCTGTGTGGAGGGAATAGTCCACAAATCCAATTCACTGTTGGTAGACGGACACGACTCGGAGTGAATGAATGCCATTATGCGAAGATGTCTCTCCTCTTCTTCTTCTTCTGGGGTGTGCGTCGTCGGTGTGTTGGCTGTCGAATGACTCTACCCTGTGATGGGGGTTGTCTTTTAAGGGCTTTGGCCACCAAGACGCTGCCTGCTTCTTTGGCCCGTCGTTTCAAGGCTTGTCGGGGTGCCGTCCCACTCAAGACATCACCGGCCACTTGCAGTCCACTGCGTACCGCTTGTTTGCCCACCGCTTTTACGCCACGTGTCACCAGAGGTAAGAACGTTTTCACGATGCTTCCCAGTATGTTTCCCAGCCCGTGACCTCATTGCATGCGTGCACCGCTAAAGACCGGACCTCCACCTCCCGTTTGTTTCTTGTAATAGTCGGCATAGCTGGCCGTATGACACTGGTAAGGCACGTACATTATACGAAGTGGGGAGAACGTGCTTGTCGGAAATGAAGTGTCAGCACCACTTTCCCTCGTTCGAATGCCACCGGGCGTCCCGTGTCATCTCTTATATCCACCGTGATCGTGTTGATATCGGTGTGTCGTACGGGTAGGTAGAGTATGTGGTTGAAACTCGTGGTGACTTGATCTCCATACTTCTTTTTAATGGGAACCACCCGTAACAGAGGTGTGTTGACATCTCCCACAACGTGGTTGTCGACCACGTCCGAGTAGACGTAGAGTCCGTACATACCCACTTTCATATCCATCGCAATGTCGCCTTCGTCGGTGGTTGGACCCGGGTAGACGGAATAAGAGAGACCTAACATTTGCTGTAGGGTGGGACTGAGTTTGGCACTCACGTTGGGGCTGAGAAGGATACAGGCCTTGTCGTTGTGTGTTGTAATCGAACTCCACATGATTCTTGAAGGGATAGGATTTGACGGGTTTTGAATTATTCGTGACTACCCGTAGAGACTTATAATGCATCAGTGTTCTCAAGCCATCCATGAACTCTTTGGGGGTATCGTATTGGCCTTCGGGTAGGGTCAGCCGGGTAACTTTGCCTTCGTAGGTCACCTCCTACCACCGTCCTTGTCTCGCACGTTGTACCACGAGTTAGTGTATTGCATATCCACGAGTCCGCATTCCCATCGTCCAGGTAAATGCAACGGTTGCGGTAACTGGGTCACGTACTTGGCCAAGGTGTTGTCAGGAAACACATCGAGCGAACTGTTACTGGGCAACGTAAGGTAAAACATGACGACTGAGCTTTTCTACTTCTGCTCCTGGCTTTAATAGGGTCCCCTAGTAGGGGTCCCAGGTCTCGGGGGTCCCCTGCCGTCGTGATCGGCGCGGTGTGGCCGGCATAGAGGTCGCATAGGGGTGAAAAGAACGTCCCCGCCGTGAAGGTGTTTTGGGAGGGGTCCGCGGTTGCCATTCCCAGGTATGGGGAAGTCGAGAGGGTGCTTGCATCCAGTTCCAGCGTTCACGATTTCCTACCAATTCTCGAGGGACGTGTGTGTCTTTCAACGCTCTAGCAAAGGCTTCCTAATCCGGTGGATTAGAGTGTTTGCGAGAACGTACCGTATCGTTGATCAAATCGGTGATATGAGACCCCGGGACCGCTTGGTTTCGAATAAGCAGCTGCCCCTGGTCGGTCCAACCCATATCAGGATTCTGTTTCACCCGGTCCAACAATAAACGAGCCTTGGTCTTGAATGCCTTAGGGACACTGGCCAACACTTCCTCTTCGAGCTGAGGTGAGGCAGAGGATGAGGTTGTTGGTGTTGGTGTGGGTGGTGTGGGTAGTGTGGGTAGTGTGGGTGTTGAACCACCCCTACATTGATCCATAAACTTGTACCGGTTCAGCGTCTGATGGTAAAGTTGAATTTTCTCGTGATCGGGCAGTCGGCGTTGAAGTATACTATTCATCTCTTCATCGAGAGACTGCAGTTGTTGTACCGTGGCAGGAACAGGGTAGGGTGATTGCAAACTTTGTAACAGTCGAGGTTCGACCAGCATCATTTTTTTCGTATGTTCCATGTTAGCGTCCCAAGATGGATCCTACTAACGGTCCCAGTACGGAGGCTGCTAATGGCGCGAGGAGTGCCCCGAGAAATCCACCTCGCTGTAACACCTGTTTCTTCTTCTTTAAACTTCCCGTCTTCTTCACCAGCGTTCGGAGACCCATCTTGTGCCGTTGCAATTTCCCTTTCTGCAGAGGACTGAGAGGAACATTCCTTTTTAACACATTATGAGCGACTTCACACAAGCACCGTACCAATCCCGCGTCCGCCCCGCGCACCAGGGCCCGGACCACCTCCGGTGACGCGCTATGTAACATGCGGAGCGCCGGCGCGTGCTTCCGTATCCGCGCAGACATGATGAGAAAGTGAATGGTTTGAAGTGCGCTCTTGTTCTTTTATTTGGGTGTGTACACCGTCTGGAACTCTCCGGGAAAAATGTGGGTCCGCAATCGAAGTGCCGAAGGTGTCCCTCGTTTCAAGTCGATGAGTAGGTAGCCGTAGGCCTCCTGGGTGGCATCTTCAAAGGCTTCTCGAACAAAGGCCGTGTTTTTAGGGTACATCTGTTTCGCCAGGTGCATAATTTGTGACGCGTCTCTGGGGTTTTTGAACAACACTAAATACTGGGCATTCAAACTGATGTTCCTGTGCTCTTTGTTCTTACTGAAGAGATTTTGGACGATGTAGATGATACTCAGCCGACGATGATGACTTCCTTTGGTAAAAAGGCGGGTGACTCGACTATCCGTTTCGGTCATCAGATCATCCACGACCACCAACGTGTCTTCTGGGGGTAATCCTTCCACCAACGTAAGTCCAGGCCTCCGTGCCAGTTCCTCGTACGCAGGCTGCCAAGCTCCATAACACCAAAGCATGCGGGCCACGGGAGGAGAAATGAGGGCTGGCTCCTCGATGGGACGTTGAACGAAGTGTGTTTTTCCCGACCCGGTCGGTCCAGCGATGAGACACGTGAAAGGATACTGCCACCGTGGATCCACCTAGTTATTTAGTGTTTTGGGCTAAGCGTTCAGAGGCCCACCACCGTTGTTGCGGATCCCACCGTGGATCGTAGTCTGCAGGATACCGTTGCCGTGGTAATCGTGGTACAAGACCTACTAGAGGATAGGTCTCCCTGCTCCTGGCCCTCGTGAGCCTGTTCGGGCCTAGAGTAGTGGTTGCGATGATCGGGGGGACTCTGCTGAAGATTGAGGGTTCCTTCGTTGGGTGTCGAATGATCTCCCTGCTACGCGGAGCACCACTCGTGATGGGTGTACTCTTCGTGGTTGCGATGATCTCCCTGCTGAAGATTGAGGGTTCCTTCGTTGGGTGTCGAATGATCTCCCTGCTACCCGGAGCACCCCTCGTGATGGGTGTACTCTTCGTGGTTGCGATGATCTCCCTGCTGAACGGATCAGCTCTCGTGATGTTTGGTGCTTCGAAGATGACGGTGTTGTTGTTGTTGTTGTTGTTGTTGTTGTTGTTGTTAGCGTATTGACGTTGAGGTGGAGGGGTTGTGGGTGAGAGGGTAGGTAGACAGGCTATCAGGTAAGCCAAGTCGTAGAAGACACCTCCAAACAACACACCTAGAAGTGTTAGTATACACACGACAGTACCGACTTGTCCTTTTCGAGTACGCAGCAGTAAAGGAACTTGTGCACTATCCATGGTACAACCCTAGACTGAAGGCTGTAGGAGATGTGAGGTAGAATTTATATCCGTTTTATGTCACGGGCAGAGACCCAAGAATTAAACGAACTGGGCCAACCCTGCCATTTGACGAAATGATAGGGGATGCCACGTCGACGTTCCGTTTTCAAAATCTCCTCCACCGTGTAGTAGTCTTTCTGTGTTTTTACGACCGGTTGTAATTCTGCCTCGTAAAACGTGCCTTGCAGTGTTTCTCCTTGTAGATCTTCCAGTTGATAGACGTGTGGGTTTCGGGGACTATGGCGAGCAATGACAAAATGCTCATCACTCCAGTTGGGCAAGTAATTTTTCTCAAATTGTCCTTTGACTTTACTGATCCGTACCACATCTCCGCGTTTGTAACGGGGTGAAGACCCTTCTTCGGGAGGTGAGTAGAGCGTACGGCGCACTTGATGTTCGTTGCGTTCCGTCACATCGATGGGCGCCCGTTGGATACTGCGATGATAGGCTCGATTGTACCCTCGAACCAGTTGAGATAGCACATCGATGTACCGTCGGGTGATTTTGGCTGTAAAATACTTGTACATCCGACCTTTCAAGGTCCGATTGAACCGTTCTACCACAGAGGCTTTGGTTTCGTTGGAAGAAAAACACCTTCTGTTTCTTGAGAAAGGCTTGAAAGTGTCTATTGAGAAATTCTGTGCCTTCATCTGTTTGCAAATAGAGAGGTTTGCGACCTGTCTTGAAAACTCTGCCGGAACGCCTGTACAAGATTCTCCCCTGTTTTGGTCCGGATGGGTACCACCCAGGCGACCTTGGATAAAATATCGATACAGGTCCATCATTGTGGGTAGCAAATCGACTTATATCGACCAAATCTGCCTGCCATTGTGCGTCCATGCCTCCTACGATGACTCGGTTACGGCGAAAATGCCGTCGGGCTGCTCGATGTAAGCTATAAGTGTCTTGGGTTTTTAACCATTCGCGAACTTCAGCTCGACTATGCTTTGGGACTGCGCAGCTCGAGCGAGCGCTCCCACAGCGCTATAAGCGGCTGGACTGTAATACAATTCCGTTAACACCTTATCCACATGTGTTGTACCCTTATCCTTTCGGGTGTCCCTACGGGTCTCCCTACGGGTGTCCCTACGGGTTCGCTTCATGATGCGACTGACGCTCTAGACTGTGTGGCTCCTATAGATATAGTACCTCATCGACAATGGGGACTACTTGTTCCAAAGCCGTCCATGGATCGGAGTCCAGGGTAAAACCACCGTCGTTCAGACAGAGGAGTCGAGCGAAAAAGGGACCGCAGAAAATGTAGACGTCGTCACACAGGTGAATGCTATCACCGTCCAGGTCACCCAACAACACCCGTTTCAAGGTAGTCCATCCTTCCGGTGACAAAGAGACGTGCGCTTTGGGTTCAGGCGTACACCAACACCTAAGTCCGCTACCGATGAGTTCCACTCGTTTGGGGTGGGTGGTGATTTTTAACCCACGATTTCATAGTGCCGAGCTTGGTGGGATTCTGGCATTTTGTGTAATGTTATTTGTATAGGAATTCGTTTAACCTAGAAATTACAAGCGTCTAGTCCGTCATTCATAATCCAGCCGTCGTCCATTAGAGAATATCCGCGTCCATAATCCAAAGACCTATTCCATTTTCCACATAACAGTATTAGCACCAAATTCAAAAAGACAATCATAGTATACATAAACATAGGCTTGTTTCCTGCAAGAGAGAAGCGGTCAACAGTTTTCAATGATGCCGGCAAGACATCATGATGTTCCAAAAATATCAAATCCGTATCGCTGATCAGTATTCTTAATCCATAATATTCGTTATAGAGTCGTCATCTAAAAAAAAGATGTATCTCAGTCACGCTTTGATTGTGACTGTTCATATGATTACCATGAGGATCTTGAAGTACATGGGTTCATACGGCCCCTAGCCCCGGGTTAAGCGGAATTAGACACAAGTTACGAAACGTAGCGCCATAGATCTTGCACGCTACGTTCGTATTTTGCTATCAGCATGCGATATGTATCGCCAAATTTGAGAAACTTTGAGTGGAGGCGCTTGGTGGAATAGCCCTGTTTTATAAGTTTCTGCAACAATGTTTTGTGACGTTGATTAAAATCATCAACTTTAACACAGGATCTAGCAAATGCTACTAAGCGAGATATGTATACGCCATATGCAGGTCCCACTGGAATATTACTATCCAGAAAGGGATAGTTTACGATGTCGAAATTGTAATCATCTCTTTTGTCATAAAGTCGAGAGAGAATGCCCGCTTCATTTTTATAGAGATAGAGATCTAAATAAGATGTGCCTGTAGGGCTATCTGTAGTTTCCTTCAAATCCAGTGAAGGTGGATATATATCCTTCACTGCGTCATTTATATAGCGATTATCCACAGCGAGAAGATCGTCTATATAGCGTTTGGTGAATGAGAAGGAACGGGCTTTGAATGGATCGGTTTTTGAAAGCGCCTGCATATAGTCATATTCATAAGAGAACAGATACAGGTCAGCCAACAGGGGTGCACAATTAGTACCCATTGGAATACCTATATGCTGCTGATATATTGTGTTGCCAAATTTCACATAGATATTTTTAATGAGAAATTCAAGCAACTCTATAAACAAAGAAACATCCCATGAATGATATCTCTTGTATGTAGTAGAGCTAAAGAATGCTTTATGGCTTCCGACATTAATATATCTACGATCAGTTTTCTTGAACACAGATACTATTAATGAACTTAGACGGTCAATAAGGTCCTGATGAGGGATTGTAGTATAGAGAGTCGAGAAATCCCATGTGGATACATGTCTGTACGGTATGTGACCTTTAGCATCAAGCTCTTCCGTAAGACATTTTGAGTTTTTCAATATCCACATACATTCAACGCCAGAGTTCTTAGAAATAGTGGCGCAATACAGGAGCGAGCTTCAGCCTAAAAACAGGATTGTAGATTAACCCATGAAGAATACCGAGACACTTTGGACCCATGGTAAGACGATCATTCATCCAATGACTAAGTCCCAAACAAGAGCCAATCAGTCCGTTTTAGACAACCAATCGACATCATCCTGGGTTATTGTATGGGACTTCAATTTAACCTAGGAAATCGCTATTGAAAGCTTGGTGGGATTGTAGCGTTTTGTCAGTGCGCGTTTTTTGGACCAATGAGAGCCCTTAATTTTTAACCTAGGAAATTGTCATTGAGACCTTGGAGAGGTTGTAGCGTTCACTATTGTCCGTCAGCATTGGTATACGAATTCATTTAACCTGGGGCTCATAGCTTGAGCCTAAAAAAAGAAGATTGTAGACAGAATACCGAGACACTTTGCACCCATTGACATCATCCCAGGGTAGTGATTTTTTAACCCACGATTTCACAGTAGCGAGCTTGGTGGGATTGTGGTGTTTTGGTAGCGCGCCTTTTTGGACCAATGAGAGCTCGCTATTTCAACCAATAGATTTGTCCGAACGAGGCGCCAATCGACGAGCTTCGCGCCTTTTAGACAGCCAATCGATATCCACCCCATTTGAGCTTACAAACTCGCAGCCCAGCGTAGAGAAGTACAGTCAATCACAATTTTTCTTCGACAACACTTGGACAGACAACATGGGAAAAACAAATCTAGTGGCCAAGATGTCCACGGGCGGGACGAGAAGAAGGATAAGGAGAGAGAGGACGGTGCACGATGACTACATGGAAAGAAGTGGTGTGTGGGAAGATCGACGACAGCTGGCGAGAGCCGTCAAACAATTTTGGCTAGAGGAAATACGAAAATGGGCTAGGAGGAATATAAATCTATCTCGACTGGCGTGGCGTGATCTCCACCATTTAGTGACCAGGGCGCCCAGCGATTTAGAGGGGGAAGACTGGTTGTCCGCTTTGGAGGACGTGTTGGAAGACCAACAACCTCAGCCAGTGCTCCAACGACAACTCCAGCCAGTCGACCTCCAGCTGCGGGAATTACAAGCCTACCAACAACAACAACAGCGCCAGCCTGAGTTCGTGGACGTCAGCGAGGTAGAACAGCAGGACCAACAACAGCCCGGGGGGGAATTCCCCCTTCCTGAGACAACAGGGTACAAAAACATCCAACGGCCCTTTTCAGGGCCAACCAGTCCTTCGAAAGGGGACTTTTTAATCTGGCACATTGAAATTAACATGAGGTCCTACAATCCTCTATGAATGACACACTAACGTGGTAAGTGAGCCGAAAGTCCATTTATTTCAAGTTTACCGTACTTTTAACACAGTCGTGCAGGTGAAATTGGGCTTTTGAAACGTGGAAAATGAGAAAAAAATATAGCTTTATGCAGCCGTTAGCTCTATGAAATTTTCAGGGTTACACGATAACATGCCAAGGTATAAATTTAAAGTTGTTTTAGATCTCAAGTGGTCTTTATTAAAAATTTAGCCCGCTTCCAAATCTTGCAGAAAGCACAGATCATTTTGTCTTTTCTTTCTGGCCATGATGTCTAGACAGGTTTCGCTGACGTCCGCGCGACCTCAGCCTTTTACGGTAGAGAATAAAAAAGCGGGCTGTCGGTCGTCTGCTACACACATTCATTTCACCTTCCCCTTGCATAGAGTGAACACTGACACACATGAGTTGAATTTCTAATATTTATTAACAGTAGAATGAACATAAGAGTTTCACCGGTTCTTTGTGTTAAATTTTCTAAAAGCATTATACGGTGTCACCATGATGGTAGAATGAACATAGAATGAACATAGCATGAACCTAGAATGTAGGAATACGGTAATGTCTGAATGTTCAATATTTAGCCAAGACTTGTTTGAACTCTTCCGTGTCTTTTTGCCACGCGTGCACGAATAGGAAGGTCGCAATCTGCTCACGGGGAATTCTCGGTGGACAGGCCGCTTCCAATGCCTCGGCGATTTCCGTATCGTTGATGTCGTGTAACGCCTCAGTTATCAGCGCGTCTGACGGTGCCGCCAACACCAAAGGATGCGGGCCATCCAGACACGTATGCATGTCTAACGATCCGACACAGCCTGCACATTGTTGGATACGCTCACCTTCAATGCGCGGTTTAAGATGATTCAGGAAGGTTTCAATGTACTTTTTGTAGATATACTCAGACAGCTGGTCATGCAGAGCTCCAGAAATTTCGCGTGCGAGGTGCTGAAGCTTCCGCCACGCAGGTATTTGCAGGGTGACTCCCTCGGGTAAGGGAATACGCGTAGTATCTTTCTTCAACTTCCATTTACGAATATGTACCAGCAGCATGTTGTTGAACATAGAACAGGTGAGGAAGACATCGTCTCCACAACAAACTTAATGTTCGATGTGGTTCTCAATGACCGCCTCGACGACTTGACTTTGTGTGTATCTCTGTACTCTTTCCCATTGCTCAAACGTTAAGGCAATATGCTTAGGTGGTTTATCATCCCAGGCTGATGCATTAGAGTGCACTTGCTCGTATTTCACGGTTACAGTTAAATAGGGCGTGAGCTCCCAACTGGTGATCTGGGCCGCCTGGTAGGCCTGCTGGATGATGTCATTCATCCGCTCCACAGACATAGGGAGTAGCATCTCTTCCTCCGCTTGCTGAGGCTCTTGCTGAGGCATTATTAAAGGTGTTAGTTGGGTACGTTTGGCTGATGGATAGGACTCTTCCGGGTCTTCCTGGGCACGTTTGCTACCTGTACTCTCTTCGGCAATGTCTATGACTAAGGTATGTTCCTCGGGTTGAAGTAGAGAGGCTATTCCCGCATTCCCCGTCCTCTCAGCGCCTCCAAGAAGGCCTGAAATACTAAAGGACCTCGGCGTGGTAGAGTGTCCATGAGGGCTCTGTTTCGTGCTGTATTGGTATTCTGTGCCATGATGTCTTCTTCCATGTATGTAGTGATTACGTTTCTCACCAGAAGCAGATCACATAGTTCGGCCACATTCATCATCTCACTAATGATCTGGACACGGTGCTGCATCAGCTTAGCTCGGTCAGAGGAGTCCATGGCTGTTCAGGCAGGTCTTGAGTAGGCTGGTCAGGTAGCTCCGATCGGCAGGGCAATGAATGAAGCAATTCCCTAAAAATTCCCTCTTTTATACGTTTTTCCGTGACATTCGTGTCTTTTCGGCAAACTCCGTGTCTCTTCGGTCACCTCCGTGTCTTTTGTGTAACGTCCGTGACTCTTCGGGCACCTCCGTGACATCTTCGGCCACCTCCGTGTCTCTTTGGTGACCTCCGTGACATCTTCGGTAACCTCCGTGTCTCTTCGGGCACCTCCGTGACATCTTCGGTCACCTCCGTGTCTTCCTCCGTAACTACCCGACTGTTCCCGTGTAAACCCGTAACACACAGCTAAAGGACCCGGATATAAGTCCCCGGATGTAAACCACGGATGAACAGGTCAGTACACGCATTCCTATCATTCAATATGACCTTGAACTATCACCTGATCTCCCCGTGATTCCCCAAATACAAGTCAGTACACGCATCCCATCAATGGTATTGCTAAAGGACCCGGATATAGGGCAATCATTGCGAACGTGCAACAATGTTGCAATTCGGAGAGCCAGGTGTTCGGCACGTGACAACCCCATGCAGACGACAGCGAAATTCTGGCGGGAAAAACCCCACAGACAGTACATGGCCTATCATGTTCCCATCCGCCGAAAAGACACGGACGTACCCTTCGCACCTCACCGAAAAAACACGAAAGTGAACGACATTGTAGGGAAAACCCCCACAGACAGGTCAGTACATGTCCTATCAGGTTCACAGGTCACGCCCCATTCACCCAGACCGGAAGTGACGTCATACCGCACGTGATGAAAAACCCCAGCCCTAACATGTCTAAACATGATCCAAGGTCAAAGACAAGATGAAAGGATACAGGTCAACTCAAGTGCACTCATTGACCTTTGACCTCTGTCACGTGATATGCAAATTTCTGAGGTCAAAGGTCAATGCGAGGGTTACCGTCTTCTATATACCGGTACTACTAACTCCTCCGATGTTGCGCTTCGTTACTTATTCACAATGCGCATAATATGTTCACATATACTGTTGCAACTGCCACAATGTGATTGAATCTTAGAACTAAAATGCCAAACATAAAGGCCCGGGCCTTGTTCCTAAATCGAACATACTGTGTAAATTGTTTAGATAAAGTGACAGAGTATCAAATATTATTACTACCGTAATTTTGCGATTATGTATGTTATATTGATTTATCAATTCATTACATTTGCTTTTTGGTAACAACTGAAACACCCGAACAAACTATAGTTCCTATAGTTGTAAACATAGGTTTTTGAAATTGTCCCCGGCCTGCAACCTGTAACCGCCTAGGTTATCTTATGGATGGCGAAGTGTACGCAAATGTTTGTCCCTGCTTGCTGGTAAATTATGACCCTTTAATCGGAGCTCTTGTGTTGACTGAGGAGCAAAAGTGAATAATTCACATGGCGGGAGAAAGATGAACCAGTGAACACAGTCGCAGTTTACTTCAAGAAGTCGGTTCGAAATGGATGAACATGCACTAAAAAAGTGTCTGGGTCTACTCAGAAATGCTAAATCAGATAATGAAAAGTTCGCTGCATTGATGTTTGTAAGTCTGCCCAAGTCCGCCTTTGTGTATCAAACTAACGGAAATTGGACGACTCTTACATCAAATTATCACCCAGTTGAGTGAGGAGTGGGGGAGGGGTAGTCAAATTCTATGATGCTCAGCTCAGTCAAGTCGGTCCATGTGGAATAGAATAGAATAGAATATCTTTATTTGCTGATCACAGCGCCCCGAGAGGCTAACAATCAAATGTGACACAAAAAATAAAGAAATGCCAAATACGCGAATAGGAGCCATATTAACCCGTGTGTGGAATGAGTCATGAATGAAATTTTCCTCAAGTCCTCACAATTGCAACTGTTTTCCAACTATTCAACATTGGGAGTAGTAAAGAATCATTCTGGGAGGTTAAACGTTTGCAGTTGTGAGGATTTGAGGCAAACTTCCTTCATGACTCGTTCCACACACGGGTTACTATGGCTGTACATGACTCCTATTCTTTACTCCCCACCATGCTCTTTCACAATCATGATAAGAGAAATCAGCCGGGCTACCTATCCATTGTCCCCATTGACTCCATTTGATTTCCATTGTCCCTATTGTGAGGTGATAATTTACATATAAATGACAACACTGAGGTTAGCCTTGTGATCTTTGTGGACTGGATAACATGTACAGGAAGGTATTACATACTAATTGTAGGCCTAATTTGCAATGGTGGTTTTCTGTCACACTAAAGGAGAATTATTATTTATAATTTTATCAGTTAAAATTGCCTTTTTCATACCATGACATGAAATTGAATGGCGATACATTGCCTCTATTATATTCTACCAGGAAAAACAGGTCAGATTTGATGGATTGTGCTCTGCTAATAGGACATTTTCAAGCAGTTTTCAGCTTCAGGACTCTGGTGTTGTTTCATAGAATAGAATAGATACTTTATTTACCGTCGGTTTTACAAACGTAGAGAACATTAGCTCACTAGGAGCTATTATCACCGACCTAACTGGTCACTGGTCCTTAACAAGATATCTCTTGAAGATTTATAGACAGTCTTCTCAAATTTGTACCCAATAAAGTCTGCAATATTGGAATTAAGCCTATTGAAATTGGTTGAATCTGACCTATTTTTTCTAGGTCGAATAAGTTCCAGTTGTTAAGTAATTCCAATATTGTTAAAGGGGAATGTTATCACAATTTTTTAATGGGTAAAACCAATAAAAAGCAGTTCCCTGTGGCCTGCTTTATTTTTTATAATTATTTTCAAAATTTTAGCGATGATGCAATATCCTGAAATACGGCTCCAAAGTGCCTGATTTTTACTCCCAGTAAATCCGCCCGGCGATTACCCTGTGACGTCACACAGTGAAGCGGCCAGAGTCAAACATGGCGGATAACACAGATAGGGTACAAGCTCTGACACAGATTCCGATTTCAGCGTTAACCACGTTGAAGACTGTGACGTTGGAGATTATACAGGTCTTGGAACTGAATAGAATGTAGAGGCAGTAAGCGATCATGAAACTAGGAGAAGGAGAATCTATCGAGTCATATAGATTTGAGCCATATACAAGCGAATCTGGGGTCAAACTGGGTCGTCCTGATGTCGGGCCTGTTTCAAGCCTGTGGCAGGCCGTGTCAGGCTGTGGCAGGCCAGTTTAAATACACTGATTACATGCTTTATACACGAAATTACAACTATCTGTGGATCTTACAATAATATTTATACATTTCTGCTTTTATCTGGCATTTTTTTAGGCATAAATCAGTTATTATAATGCACAAGATCGTAAATTTACTCTTCCGTGCTAAAAAACTTCTAAATAATATAGCAAAGAGGAAACTAGGCCGGCTTGGCTTATTGTGGATGTCACTATAATATATATATTCATTTAAAATCTACAGATAATTTGTTATTGTAAGAGCATACTATGTAGTTATTTACGCCTTTATTTTTATATGTGCGTGTTTATTGGCATTGTATGGTTCATTATTTTTCATTTCTTACGGGATGGACAGATTGTTATACCGTGGCAGGCCGGCTTATTTACATTGCTTACGTGCTTAATTAGAGCATTTCCACAAAGTGGATGCTCTTATGTTTTCATGAGAAACGGCTCCGCCGGATCCGCCGCCGCGACTTTAAACGTGAATATCTCTGAAACCGTTAAATATTTTCGGGTCAGACTTGGTGTACTATCTCTTTAGGCCTGGGAAATTTGTCTGGTTGCGTTTCGATACCCGCTGCTCACCACTAGGTGGCATTGTAGTCAGAGCATAGGTAAACCTTTCTCTGACGATTTCGTCTGAACGGCTTGTCTGATTTCTTTGAAATTTTATTACAATGGTCTTGAAGGATAGTCAATGTGCTGAAAAGGTTTTGGTGTAGCTGGCATAATTATAAAGGCAAGTTTTTTGCGTTTCAAAAAAAAAAGTTTTTCGTCAAATGAAAATTCACAAATTCGCTTGGAGAAATATTTAAAAACTGTTCTATTCTAGGTTGCCAAGCATAAATATAGGATTGCCGACATGATAATTCCCTTTCTGTGCGAATCAAATTGCCATTTAAATGAAAAATCTCATTTATCTGACTTAACTTCAAAACCTCAATAACCATTATCACGATTAAAGTTTTTTCCATTAAACTTTTATGTGCCATCTCCCTAGGGCTTTAGATTTCACCCGTTTGTTTTTCGTGGCATTTGGTAACCACTAGATGGCGCTATAGACATGAATGCAGGTAAACATGTGTAACATCATATCTTCTGAACAACGTGTTTGACTTCCATGAAATTTGGGTATAATGATCTTGCAAGATAGGCAAAGAACTGACAAGATTTTGGTGGTGTTGGCGAATCATGGAGACGCATTTTTGCATCTCAAAATAAGATTTTGTATTCACAAAAATGAAAATTTGCTTCTTAATCAGGGAAAAGTAATTCTATTTTGCTGGACATCAATATAACATTCCCAGTGTTATAATTCACATCCCATGTAGGGCCAAATAGCCATTTTTTTAAATATATGAAATTCTCATGACTGGAGTCCAATATCTATAGATTCCCCAGGCCACATTTGAGGAGTTTGCTTCGTCATGTAGGTTCGTGATATTGTTCATCATTGAGTGGAACTATAGACGGTAAACTTATTGGTGTTTCAACTGTTCATGAAGTTTATTATTGTCAGACAGACAAAGGATTTCAAAGGACTGAAAGTTTTGTTTTTTTGATTGATTGAAATTGAAGGCCCACCTCTCATACGGATTTTGCAACCCATCAACACAATGCTTGATTTATATCTCATTATACATTTTTTTTTACAATTACTAATTTTATTAACATTATGTTTTAAAAATGGATTGTAAGCCTAGGACATTGGTGCTGTTAGTGCTGGCATAATCATGTGGCACAGGGTAAAGTCAGCTAAATATATCTATATCAAGGCTACATCAATCCCTGCTTACATACATAACTAAAATGCAGTCAGAGAAAATATGCTGCCATGAGTGTCTGGTCAGTATGGAGAAAGGATTCAAGTGAGCTTGAAGTCTGACCATTTTTGTCAAATAGACATACTGTAACACTGTAGGACTGTATGTTGACCATTCAGGTAATAAGACCTGTAATTGTTGACTTATTGCATAATGCACTTTACATAAGTGGGCTAGTAGACTTTGTATCAACAAAGTAAACACTTCATTTCCAAATTCAGTGCTATTTCTCTCTCCATTACTGACATAGCCCTGGGCTTCCAGATTTCTGGGGATGCATTCTGGCCAATTTTCAATGAATAAAATCACAAATTACCACTCAGTTAATGCACAATTTTTTGTTTTATGTGGAAGTCCCCAAAATTTATTTGAAACTGAAGATGTGAAATTGCACATACCATTGCATTTTGACAGCATAGTTACAAATGTTGATAATTATTTTTTGAACTGAAAAAGTAGAAAGATTTTTGAAGTGGAACTTCTACATACCTGCTATATGGCACATCCCACCTGGGAAATTTTTATAAGTATATCTAATTAAAGTAATCCATTTGAACCACTGATGATTTTTCAATAATAGAGAAGAAAATCAACTCCAAGTAGAGATGACCGCACTGCGGTGGTCTAATGGTTAGAGCGTCGGCCTCGTAAGCGGTAGGTTCTGGGTTCGATCCCAGGCCGGGTCATACCTAAGACTTGAAAAATGGGACTTGTTGCTTCCTCGCTTACGCTCAGCATTAAGAGGATAGAACAAGGACTGGTTCGCTCGGTGTCAGTATAATGTGACTGTCTGCCTACGGTAGGATATTTCAGTGGGACAGCACTATAAAATGGCAGCATTAGATCTGCTCTGTTACAAGTAGGTTCCCCTTCCCCTCCCCCTCCCCTCCCTTCCCTTCCCCTCTCCCTCCCCTCCCTTCCCTTCCCCGTCGTGATATAGCTGAAAAAATGTTGAAAGCGACGTTAAACCCTATTCACTCACTCACTCACTCCAAGTAGAGATGACAAATTTCATTCTGTATAGTTCGCTATTAGTTATAGCATCTTCAGCAGTGAACAAAGTTACAAACAGTTCCATACGCACAGTACATGTATATATACAAGGCATAATGTGATCTTGGCCAATACACATTTATGACTGGGTAAGCCAGTAGGACGGATATTAAAATGCTGTCATTTTCAGAAATTGTTAAGCGATAACCTGACAGCGATATACAAATGGTGTGATTCAGGTGATACAATACACACTCTAATTGATGAAAACAATACATAATCTGGTTATCTGGCAAGAACTAAGTAAACTGTGCACAAATGAATAAAGTATGGTGATAAAGTGGGTATGTGCCTACATTGAATACTTCTACATGACATGAAGTTTGGATAAGACTTGTCATTTTAAGTTAATATAGGTATAATTTTTTTGGCAATCCGCATCAGAATTGATGGAAACCTACAAATGTTGTAGCTCGCATGTTTCATAATTGTATATTCCCATGCGAGTTACAACATTTGTGGAGTGTGTATTGTAACACCTGAATCACACCATTAAAGTTCAATAATGTTCACTCTCAGACAGTCTCTAGTAACTAATAAGGGCTGTCAATCTGTACATGCATATTAACAAGAGATGGTTCAAATTATAGTTTATTTTCCTGTGAAATTGGATAGATAAAATGCATAAGAATCTTAACAAATGAATGATACTTACTGTATGGTGTTAAATTAACTATTTTCGTCTGAATTTGCACAGGTTGAAAACAATAGCTGCCCAATTATAAAAATAGCAGGTGATGTTCAATTTGACCTGCGATTTTTCTCTGAAGAGAAAAAAAACAGCAGGTCATCAAAAGTTGTCTATTTCGGACCCTGGATGGATCAGAAGCCTAATTAATGAAATTGACTGACCTTCATCTGTTTTATCGAGGTCAAATTTAGCACAAGCAATAAATTTTAACGGAGTGAAGATGAGCTCTCCAAATTCATCATACTTGTGCAATTGGTGACTGACTAGAAGCCTATCCCATTTGACTGAACCTATTTTCTCTAGGTTATATACTTTATATTATGATATAACATGAAATATAGCTAGGCATTCTAAATTGATACCACATATATGCATCTGATGATGGACCTGAACTCTTTGAATATGACTGATGTTGACCTGTTTTCTCAAGATCAAAAACTGTATGTTAAGTCACATGTTAACTGCCAACCTACACTCCAAATCTAACATTGTCATCATTTTGTTGTGGCTGTGGTTGTCTGTCAGAACAATTTAATGAATTTTGCACTTGTTCCAACAGCTTCATGCTTCAACTTAAACCATACTGTATCGGCTGAGTAAATGTTGAAACACCCTCCATTTCCTAGCTCTGACATATACTGCATCACTGTCGAAATATGGGTACCGTGACAGAGTGATAGATCACACAGCCACTGAAGGTTCCTGATTTACATTGAATGTCCTTATTGCCTAAGTAATATTAGCAGCATTTTACAACAACAACAATTCAGTGACTTACAGTGAAAAATTATAGTGAAAGGTATTTATTTTTTGTTGTTTGGAATTTTCATTTGCTGGCATTGTTTCAGATAGAGTACAACAGCCTAATTCATACAATCAGAAATAAAAAGAGGGTTAAAGTCTTTATGTTCAAACTTTCATACGAAATATAAAAGTGCCAATTTGGAATTTTATATTTTTATTCGATTTTTTAATGTCGGTGGGTCCATGAAATGTAAAATAAAGTTGGTGTTGCCTCACACTGGGTTTCGCCCATTGGTGAAGAAATCCCTTCTCTGAGGCACTTCTACCAGGGATGATGTGTCTACGAAAGCTCATGTTGAAATAAACTAGTTAGTCTCAAAGGTGCTACCTTTGTTTATTGTCTACTACAAAGACTAACACGGCTACCCCAAATCATTCAGGGATGATTCGTGATTGCTCATCCTCCATGGTGTGTGCCCCACCCTCTGTTTCATCCAAAAAAAAATTTGCCACCCATTTAAAGGGGTGTGCCCAAATTGGGGAGATCTAAAGCCCTGTGAGTACCAAATTATGGGTTACAAAATTATCTGGGGAAATGCTCTTTGCCCGTGTTTCACACGAGCTTTCATTTTATTATGTGTTTGTCAATTATTGTTAGCGATTTGATGTTAAAACGGGAGCTAATCCATACCTGTGGATAAGTCCTCTCAAATGAAAACAAAGTTTCAATTCCAAAGGCAGCTATTTGATGTTGAAACAATAACTAATTCACCTGTGGAGAAGCTGTTTATTTCTTTTGGACACCCTGTTGCTGAACGCGCGACGTTAAACCTTAATTCTCTCACTCTCCCTCTTGGACACCCTCCCATAAAAAAATGTTTGCTTCACACCTTTCTGTTGGTTTCAGTTACTCTTCCGGGTGATCAATTTCAATTTATTGTATCAAAAAAACATAGAATGTGTGTGCTCACATGGAGATACAAAAAGACACCAAATAATCAGGATAAGCTGGTGCCAGAAGTGAATTTCCTATATACAGGAATAAGTTGATTAAAAGTACATTGATTATTACAGTTCAGGTAATAGCTGTAGGATTCAGGATGGACTGTTCGAGGAGACGATGGAAGCGGTGTAGGCCCAAACATGCAGGGAGATTTACAGTGCTTGTCTGCGGGAACGGTTTGTCGCTTGCCGAGTCCACGACGTCGGTCGTCCCTGTATAACTCACGCACTCCGGCAGACTGAGGGGTTGTCTATTTTCTCTTTCTGTTAAAGATTTATTTGTCTTGATCTTGGAAATAGCTTCTTTCAGTATAGGGGGATATCCACACATTCTTGCCATTTCTGTTTTTGCATAGCTGTCGTCAGTGAAGTGAGCGAAATAAATGCGAGACCATTTCGTCGGCTTTCCCCACGTGTTTTACACAAATTTCGTCGAATTTCTCCCTGATTTGTTCCCCGTTTGGCCACGGGTGCAACTTGAATCCATCTCCATTCGTGTTGCTACACCCTCCAACAACACACCGACGAGGTATGATGCCTCCAAAGTACGAGGCCTCGTAAGCGGTAGGTACTGGGTTCGATCCCAGGCCGGGTCATACCTAAGACTTGAAAAATGGAACTTGTTGCTCCCTCGCTTACGCTCAGCATTAAGAGGATAGAACAAGGACTGGTTCGCTCGGTGTCAGTATAATGTGACTGAGTGGGGTGTCATGTCTGCCTACGGCATGATATTTCAGTGGGACAGCACTATAAAATGGCAGCATTAGATCTGCTCTGTTACAAGTTGGTACCCCTGCCCCTCCCCCTCCCTTCCCTTCCCTTCCCCGTCGTGATATAGCTGAAAAAATGTTGAAAGCGACGTTAAACCCTATTCACTCACTCACTCACTCCAAAGTACGAGAATACAGTCGAAAAATATTGGAGCAACATTACTTGTTTACGTATGCTAATGCTATGGCGGACTGATTCACTCTGTGACGTCATGGGTCAAAGGTCACCGCTCTGACAGGCTTGTGGTAGGAACGCGTTTAAATCGCCAAATTTACCGTTTTAAAGTTCGGAGATCGGGGGGAAAACTATATAGTCGATTTCTTACAGTATCAATATATATATTAACGTTTACATAGATCCGGCGATAACATTCCCCTTTAAGATTACAGCTAGCCTTCTTGGTTGTAGGTTATATCTGTATCTGGTTATTGGTAATATTTTTGTCCTTGACTTATTTTTTCAAGGTCAAATTATATTGTAAATGTACAGTATATCCAATGCTGTCAACACAATATCTCTTGAGGGATTGTCAGGCTCTCCAATATCTTACCACATATGCAGTTGGTGATGAACCAGTCCGATATCGAAGATGTTTGACATTGAACTATTTTGGTACATGTATTAAATAAGTTATACCACATCCTCCATCCAAAGAGTGTGTGTTTCCCTGGTAAAACTAACATACATATTGCTCTCCAGTCACTAACGAAAAATTAATGCTTTAAATTATTCATTATTCTGATCAAGGTATTTCCATGTGTAATTGTTACTACTCGTTAGACGAGACCTCTGAGGTCACTGGTGTACAACAGAGTGGGTGTTAGTTAAGCTGGTCATTCAGTCAACTTAATTGATAAAAATCTCAAATGACCTAAATTATTTACTTTATTCCACAATTTAGGTTGTCAAGGCACTGAAGGCTGATGAATGCACTACAGAGACCAGAACAGAAATATTTGATGCTATTGGCTTTCAATTCATCAATAGACTTCTCAGCACAGGTAAAGTGGTCTGTTATTTGCTAATCATATTATGTATGTATATATTTATGAGATCATAATAGTTAATTAATAAATGAGTTACTCGGTGGAACAAGTGTTGATGATGAAAGCAAACCTTCAATGTGTTTGAGCTTTTTATTAGGTTGTCTCGGTGAGACTGTTGTAGCTATATTCACTTTGAGGCTGAGCCTCACAGTGCAGGCCCGTAGCCAGGGGTTTTTTTGGGGGGTTTGGGAAAACCCCCCCCCGTTTCGAAAATGTGCCCTTTTTGAATAATAAAAAAATATCTATTAAAGCTAAGAAATAAAACAAAAGCAAAAAAACGACAAGATAGTCATTGCATTAAAAAAGAAATGCAGCATATGACCAGATTATATCCAGAGTGAGACTGTCAATAATAACAATCTAAAAGGATTTAATCTTCGAACTTTCGCTAAACTTCCTTACGCATTTGTTTTTGGCCTTGCCGTCAAAGGCGGGGCAGATAACTCACGCTACAATATTGCTATCAGTCTGCCCAGGGAAGACTACGCATTGCTGAAAGTTGTCACCTTCGGTATAATCTGCAGCGAGACATGCCTTCCTCAAAGAGACGCTCCAAGGAGGATGCCTCCAAGCTGTACAAGAACGCAAAATCAGTTCGGAGGTATACCGACACTCTCAATAAAGCCAGTATTCTTTTCAGAAATGCGTGCCTTGGTGGTTATCATTACAGTTATGCAACAGTAAGTAAGTCAAAAGTATAATTTTATCATCAAACTTGGCTGTATTTTCCTCTCTGTGCTGTCAGCATGTGTTGGTGTTGGTGGATTCATTTTAAAGTTACCACATCTACTTAAACGGGACAGCGCTACCAATGACTATATCAGGCCTGCCGTCGCCAGTGGGAGTGCATCGGGATCGTAGGGCGCGCCCATAAAGTACCTATGCTTGAAGGAAGTGGTCGGGGGGGGAGGGTGCGGCAGGTTAAATTTAGCGTGCAGTTTGGGGGGAAAGTTACTGATTATGAGCTTTACGTTCTTTATTAATGCCCCCGTACACAATTTTGTTTTAGGTAAAATTGTATGGACAGTAATTGTCGCAGATATGATGGCAGGGAAGGCAGTGCCCAGAGTTGTCTTTTTGGTGCACCAAAGCGTGAGAAGAAACAATTATGTGTACAAAAGTCGAAATACAGTGGATAATTTACGGTCTGGGTGTCGGGGAAATCGTTCAGAATGCATCTCAGACGATCTACAACGTCAAAGCTCCCGGGGCCTCAGGCGGCCCCTGGACCCTCGCCGAAAATTGCTATGATAGTCGATTTTGTGCCCTTTTTGTGAAGGACAAAACCCCCCCTCGAAAAATCCTGGCTACGGGCCTGCAGTGAACAGTTACTATGCCTAGTTTCTCATTTGAAGGACATTTTTTCTATGACCCAGCTTATATCCTAATGTAGACTTGGGGCTGGGAATAAATGGCAACCTGTCAACTGTTCCAGGTCCCCATCTGGAGTGATTCCAGACATTTCCTCGTATTTCATACAGTGGAAGTCATGAAAAATGGTAGCATTTGTTCCAGTAAAAGTCTAGTGTGAACCTGGTGTACATAGGTTACCAGGTTACTTACCTTGTCCAGTCCTTATTTCCAGCTTACACTGTAAGATATCAGTTTCATTAGTAGTTTTATGGTAAGTATTTGATAAAATGTTCAATGGATACTTTCACATCTGTTAGTCCTTGATGATTTTATCCTACAAACAGTCTATCAGGTTTTTGTGTCACTACCACCATTGTTCTTTCAGAATCAGTTCCTGAGGGATGTTCAGCTGATGCTTTCAGTTCTTTAGCACTTAGTGTGCTTTCAAGTTTTTCTCGCGATGAAGCTGTTGTAAGTATGCTATCCTATAATTCTTTGGCTTATATTGTGTAAAGCTGTTATCTATGCCCATATCGTGTAAAGCTGTTATTTATTCTCATATTGTTTAAAGCTGTTAGTTATGCGGATATTGTGTAAAGCTGTTATTTATGTCCACATTGTGTAAAGCTGTTATTTATGCCCATGCTGTGTAAAGCGGTTATTTATGCCCATAATTTGTAAAGCTGTTATGCCAATGTTGCGCAATGCTGTTATTTATGCCCATGTTGTGCAAAGCTGTTGTTTATGCTCATAGTGTGAAAAGCTATTGTGACATATCCCAAGAATTAGCCAAAAATTAGTCATCAGTCGATCAAGTCGGTTTGTTTATTCCATTGAAACCATATACACCAAATACAACCTGCATAAGTAAGCAAACAAATAATTAGTTACAGATCCATATCTTCCATAACTTCCTGCATAACAATTCTAGTGCGAACACAATAAGTTACATGTGACTAGAACCTGTGTATTCAACACCGCATGGACAGTTGTACAATGAAAAGGGAACACGTGTGGTGTCGAACCGTTTCGAATACTGGATGATACATTCGATGGATGCTAAGATATAATACAATTCAATAATTCAATGGAATGCCAATAAATAGAGATCATAGAAATGTGGAATTGAACATGCCTATGGCAATAAGGAATATCTGGAACATCATGCATAAACATATCTGAGGTGTTAGATTCAATAATCTGACATTCTGATTATAATCTGATTAATCGGATTGTAATCGGATTACATCCAAATACAGTGAAACCTGGATACACCGACCTTGCACGGGACCGAAGAAATATGTCGGTTTTGACAGTGTGTCGGTTTTCTCAGGGTTGATGATTTTGGCGTCTGGCTGAGAGACGACAACAACAACAACAACAACAACAACGCTGAAGGAAGGAAGTAGGCTAATACGAGGACTGTGCTACAATACTTTTTATTCGACACAAAATAAATAAATTATATGCAATACTATAAATGATGTTGATCGTTTATATTTACAACGCACACTTTGAAGGCCTTGATGGAGAATCGACGACGCCAGCTTTCCAGCCATCCATTTGAAGCCTTGAAATCCGGTATCTCTAGTTGTGTCGCATAACTCAGGGCCTTCTCCTGGATGACGGGACCAGAAATGGGAATGAATTTTGCTCTGGCCTGTTCAAACCACCGCCAAACCAACTCGTTCAGCTCGTCGTATTTACAGGAATTGTTGAACCGTTTCTTATCACCGCTAGCGTTCTTCTCATATTGGTCCAGGAAAGACTGTCTATTTTTATACGCCCGCCAAAAGGCGGACGTATTATGTGATGGCGGTTTCCGTCCGTGTGTCCGTCTGTCCGTCCGCCGTGTCCGGTCTATATCTGGGACAGTTTTCTGTCTACAGTTCTAATTTTTGGTGAGTGGATACCCTATGGGGAGACGATGTGTCGCGTACCAAAATGAAGGTCGAGGTCAGAGGTCAAAGGTCACTGGCCTAAAAAAACAGGAAATCACTGAAGTGTTCGTGTCCGGTCTACATCTGTGAACGTTTTCTATCCACAGTTGCAAATTTTTGTGAGTGGATACGCTAGGTGAAGACGATGTGTCGCGTACCAAAATTAAGGTCGAGGTCAGAGGTCAAAGGTCACTGTTGCCTAAAATTAGGAAATCATTGATCGTTGACAGTTTTCTATCTACAGTTCTAATTTTTGGTGAGTGGATGCCCTAGGGGGGAACGATGTGTTGCATACCAAATGTAGGTCGAGGTCAGAGGTCAAAGGTCAGTGTGACTGAAAAATCAGGAAATCATTAAAAATTTCTAATTTTTTGTGAGTGGATTCAATAGGAGAAAATGAAGTGTCGCATACCAAAAAATAGGTCAAGGTCAAAGGTCAGTGTGACCCCAAAATCAGGAAATTATTAAAAATAACTTTTTTTTTGCCAGTAGATACATTAGGGAGACACAATGTGTCACCTATCAAAATGTAGGTCAGGGTCAAAGGTCAAGGTCACTGTGACCCCAAAATCGTGGAATTGTTAAAAATCATGATTTTTTGAGTCCATTGAGAAATTACGGGGATTCGTTTCGTCATGTACCGAAATTTAGATCCAGGTCCATAGTCAAGGTCGCTGTGACCCCAGAATCAAGATCAAAGGTCAGTGTGACCTAAAAATCAGGAAATCAATAAAAATTACTAATTTGTTATGAGTGGATTCAATAGGGGGAAATGAAGTGTCGCATACCAAAAAAAAATAGGTCAAGGTCAAAGGTCACTGACCCCAAAATCAGGAAATTATTACAAATAACATTTGTTGTGTCAGTAGATACATTAGGGGGACACGATGTGTCACATACCAAAATGTGGGTCAAGGTCAAAGGTCAAGGTCACTGTGACCCCAAAATTGTGAAATTGTTAAAAATCATGTCCATTGAGAAATTATGGGGAGATGGTTTATCATGTACCAAAATTTAGGTCAAGGTCAATAGTCAAGGTCACTGTGACTTCAGAATCAAGAAATCTTTGAAAAGTTTTTTTTTTTTTGTCAGTGGATACATTAGGGGGACATGTAGGTCAAGGCCGAACGTCAAGGTCACTGTGACCCCCAAAATCATGAGATTTATAAAAATCATGATTTTTGTTGTGTCCATTGATACATTGAGGGAAGACGATGTGTCCTGTACCAAAATTTAGGTCAAGGTCAAAGGTCAATGTCACTGTGACCCCAAAATCAGGAATTCATTACAAGTCACATTTTCGTATGCCTGTCGAAGACGAGGTCATGCAATGCGATGTTGCGTTCTATCCATTCATCCATTAACATTTGTTGTCCATGCGATAACTCTAGTTTCAAGGTATGGATTGGTACCAAACTTTGAGTATACCTTACTCGCATGGCAAAGAGGAGCCATACATCAATCGATCAAAGGTCAAGGTCACAGTCACCCAAAACTGAATCAAGTATAAGATGTGGTATATGTTACATTCTCAGAAGCACAAACTTGTAGACCTTTCTCTGGTGTGCTAGCTACCAATTGGAATCAAGGCTATTAAACAAACTTGAAATTTGGACCAATATAATTCCAGATATACGGGCGTATATTGAAGCCCCTTGGGCTCTTGTTTAAAATGTCACTGACAGTTGATCGACCGATAGAAAAGGTGTTACCCAATTCTGTCTGTGTCGGTTTTGGATACGACTTATCATAGGCCTTAATTAACTTGACCTTTTCGGCGAGAGAAAGTTCTACTCGGCGGCGTTTAGCTGATCGTCCGGACATGGTTGTTTGATTCAATATCGGTGAAGTTATGAAATCTAACTGTTTGAAATCAGCTTTTATTGTCACTTGACGAAGCCAGTCTTTTTACTCATGTCAGTGAGAGGGCATTGAGTAGGACAGACAATAGTGAGTTAACGGAAGAAAGACAAAGACAAACAAACACCTCGTGTAATTGACTGCTACATGTTTGGGTGTGCTGAATGTTCTAAGCGGATTATAGCCGAGTCGACGGCCGACCGACCGACCTCCTGGTGCGTGAGTTGTCAGTCGGTCGGATAGCATGCAGCGTCGGTGTTTTCAGGGCCAATTAACATTGTTTAGATAGGTTTGCATTTAAAAACACGGTCGGTTCCGATGGGGACAGGTTCTGGTGTATTCAGGGTCTTGGTATAGGCAATTAACATTGGAGAAAAAGTGGACCGGAGAGTTTGGTCGGTGTTGACAAGGTTCCGGTGTTTCCAGTGGTCGGAGTTCTCAGGTTTCACTGTAGTACGATATAATACATTCTATTGATATGGCATTGTTAATCACAAAAATACTTTCAGAATAGCACCAAATAATGGATAATTACCCCCAATCCGAGAGATGGGTACCCATAAATCGCCAACTGGTACTCACACCACCAAACTGCTACATCAAGTATCACATGGTGTCCTACAGTAAATCCATAAACAGTCAGTTACTATTCATTCTGCTAATTGACACCATTTACTTGGCCATAACTGTTCCACGGTAATGTCAAAATAATTAGGAACATATAGACCTACTAGCTCACCATATTCTGATAATAATTTTATGAAATATATGCAATTAATTTCATAAAAATTGCGAAAAATTACTCTCGTCAATTAAATTTATATCTCTGACACAATACAAATTCGATAATTTCACCAGAATATTCACCGTATTAAACCTCTCATAAGAATTTCATCTAAACTCGGATCTCATGAAGGGTCACATTTTATGTGAACAATCAACATTTTTCCGATTCGTAACCAGGGCTACCGAGTTATAATAAATCTGACAAAACTATCATTACATAGGATTCTCACATGTGCATAGAAAATAAAATCAATACCATTTACAGAAAATATCCGATCATGCGCTCAACATAAACACGTTATTCAGTTTCCGTATGACCGACAACATGCGCACAAATCACACTGCATAGCAACAAAGTCCCAAAACAGCACCAACTCCCCTTTAGACGATCAAAACCCAGCACCGATAAATTCCTCGGTTGCCACGGTAAATTCAGGTAAGGCCTACCACCGGGATTATCGATGGTATCATGAAAATATACAGTTTTTCTTCCGGAGAAATTTCGTCCGGCCACCCACCACGCTAACGGTATGGGGCAAGATGGCTGCTATGTACCCTAGTTTGGAAGGCTAGCTATTAATGGCAATACGCCAAGTCATCTCAAAACAAGTTTCAAGCATGTCTCTGAAAAACATTCATATAACACAAGATCTGCTCCACTAAATCTTTTTCGTGGAAATTACCATAAGAATTCGTTATCGGCTCTTGGGGTCACTAGCTGGAATAGCCTGCCAGACGAGGTAAAGCGTAGTCAAACCTTACAGACTTTTAAAAAACACTGTTCTAAGTATATAAGAACGTTTGTTGAACCTTTTTAATGTGATGTTTCCATATACAGTGCAATATACTACTGTGTGATATGTAAATCGTGATCATCCCGTAATCATTTATATAATCATTGTCTCGCTGTGATATTGTTTCTATTGTTTTAGGTTTTTATTGTTTTTATGTAAATATTGTAAATAATCTGCACGGATGAAAAACAGCATCTGCTGATTCCTTTGCAATAAACTGAAACTGAACTGAAACTGAAACTGTGCACTGTGTGTGGGGTTTACCACAGCAAGTCACGGAGTCTCGCCACAAGTTCGAATCAAGCAAGCACCATCGCAGAAGGCCCAATGACACCATATCGCAAACAATATTTATTAGAATTCGTCTCCAATTTATTTTCAAGATCAAAATATAAAAGGATACCGAATAAACAATACATAGTCATTGATCTTCACGTTGCAAATACGAAAAGTAACCCATCCAAAAATATCCTGGGGAATTCCATGCGAACTCCTCGCAGTGTGGTTACAGTACACCGAGGCATCGTAGACTCTGCCTCACCTGTCACACACTCCCCTGCTGCAGGACGCTGGTCCCCAGCGGACCTCCATACCTCTGGCGTCTAAGTCTTCCATTCAACGTCGGCCCATCAGTAACTGTGTCGTGTATAAATGGGACTGTGCTAGATTGGCCAGCATATCATGCTGATCAACTCCTCCGCTCATTTGGTTTACAGATTGAGGTAATCGGTGATGGTTACGATGAACACCCGCAGTGGAACGTGTAGATCTCCTCAGTTCACCATGGCCTCGATCCGATTCAGGCTGGAACACTCTCACCGGCGGTGTTTCGATTCTGAGTGGGGGTTCAGGACGCTCCCCTGCTTGAGCCGTACTACTACTACCCCGTTCGGGAGACGTGGACATGCACTCCTCTTCCGGTGGTCGACCAGAACCATCCACATCACTTCCATCAGTGGCTACAGCATGAGGTGACTCGTCATTCTCCTCAGCTACTCCATCTTCTTCACCGGATGAACCCACGCCGCGGAAATACATCAGACAATCGTCATCATCCTCATCATTTACACGTCGTCTAAGCAGTGATGGTACTCGGGGTGGAGTCTCCTTCGGTCGAGCAGATGTATCCTCCATTTCAGATAAGTGTCTCGCGTCACGTATCTCCATCCTGTTAACGGTTCTGGAACCACCATCTCCATGGATTGGCTCAACAACATACACATTGCCTTTTGGGTCGGGACGACCAGTGACCCAATACGGTACAGAGCTCCAGACATCCTGTATTTTATGACGACCCCTATGGATTCTATCCTTCAAGAACACGCGGGCACCAACAGGAAGTGACGTGTCTTCTACATTCCGGTTATTCAGCTTATTACGACGCTGTGCCTCCTTCTCTGTGTTCTCAGAAGCTTTGGCAAATGCATCTGTTATGCGATGATAATGATCAGCAACCCACTGGTCTACATCACTGCTTTCAATCATGTCAGCATCATCCAATCCCAAGAAACGGTCGATCGGCAAGACTGGTTCCCGTCCAAAAAACAAGAAATGAGGAGTGTATCCAGTCAATGAGTGTGGGGTGCTGTTGTAGGCATATACAACCTCTGGAAGATACTGAGGCCACTTGTTTTTCTTCTCCTGTGTCAGTGTACGGAGACGGTCATGCAATGTGCGGTTAAACCGCTCACATTGCCCATTACCTGCAGGGGGATAAGGAGTAGTCCTACTCTTCCCAATGCCATACATCCTGCACTGGCTAAACTAGCCGCAGCAAGTTCCCCATTGCAGGATGTAGCCTGCGTCCCGCTTTTGCAAGAGTGCACCTCTGACACTGTGTGCAGTATCTGTCAACATCTGCAGTCATGGACGGCCAAAAACAGCGTTTCCTCGCCAATGCCAGTGTCTTTTCCAAAGCTGGGTGGCCAGTGTCGTCATGCACGGCACTGAGAAACTGTGGCAACATCACCTGTGGTAGCAGAATCTGGCTAACACGGTTCCCATCCTGTGTGACGATCCTATGTAATACACCATCTTTCTCCTCCATTTGATTCCACAGGCGAAGAAGCTTGCGCACCGGTTTGCTTTCTTCGAGCAGCTGCTTAATGGTTGGGCGACAACCTCCGTTCCAGTACTTCCACAACACCTTCAAATGTGGGTCTTGTTTCTGCATCTTTTGCAGATCGGCGCTCCGCAGCGAGGGGATAGATGTGCAAGGAACTGTACTTGTTTTGCTAGAGCGGGTCTGGACTTCGCTCAACCAGACTTCAGAGATGTTCTGTGTGATGACTCTTCTCAGGTCGTCGGGAACAGCAGTACCTTTGCAGGGCACCATACCTGGTCTTGAACAGCATGTCTGGACCTCGCTCAGGGACACTTAGCAGATGTTCTGGTCATCTAGGCTACAGCGGGTAGTTGTGTCCGTCAGTTCAAGGGATGAGCCAATGTGACGAGCCTCCTCAAATCGTGTTCCAGGTTCTGTTCCATGTTGCTCTTTCTTGCTGAGAGCGTTGGCGTTCCGATCACTCCGCCCCGAACGATACGTCACTGTGAAATTGAACATAGCAAGTTCGGCGACCCAACGCATCTCTATGTGGCTCCTACTTTCACCGTACTCTGTATATAGCTTAACGGGTTATTGTCCGTAAAGACTAGAAATTTCGCTCCGATGAGTAGATCTAGAAATTTCTTAGTCACTGCCCAGTGGAGAGCCAGTAGCTTCAATTTCATGGAACTGTAATTATTCATGTTCAGTTCGTGTCCGTGAAGACTCCTACTCGCGTAACTAAGAACGACTTTCCGCTTGCCCTGTTCTTGGGATAACACAGCACCAAGACCTTTCAAGGACGCATCGGTCTCCAAGATTAGTGGCTTTGTCAAGTCTGGGTAGCCGAGAATGGGTTCACTCACAAGCTTCTCCTTCAGGGAACAGAATGCTTCTTCGCAGTCACCGGTCCACCTTGCTGTAAACGACTGCTTCGACTGGAGTGTCGGCTTACGATTAGACTTCTTAGACCTAGTGTCTCCTACCAAAGCATGAAGTGGTGCCGCAACCTGGAAGAAGTGGGGCACATACCGCCGGTAATAACCTGCGAGGCCTGAAAAGCTTCGCAGATCACTTTCTGACTTCGGTCGCTCCCATTCTTCCACCACACAAGTTTTCCCTGGGTCCGTAGCAATGCCTGCTTTGGAAACTACGTGGCCCAAAAACCGAATCTGACGCTTCATGAGATGACATTTTTCAGGTTTCACTTTAAGATTGTGTAATTGTAGACGTCCAAGTACCATATCCAGTCTTTCCAACATCTGGTCGAAAGAGGCCGCCAGAATCAAGATGTCATCAAGATAAATAATGAGCGTTTGAAAATTCTCTTCACAGAAAGATCTTGTCCATCATCCTCATGAACGTGGCAGGGGCATTGCAAAGCCCGAATGGCATCCTCGTAAACTCAAATAATCCTCCCGTTCCCACGCGAAACGTGGCCTTATGAATGTCCTTCTCCAACGCTTCCTCGATCCGCGGAAGTGGATACGCATCCTTGTAGGTCTTCGAATTCAGTTGTCTGTAATCCACGCACATCCTTATGTCTCCATTGCTCTTCCATACCACCACTATCGGTGAGGCATAAGGGCTACACGAAGGTCTAATCACGCCACGGTCCACGGCTTTACGCAGGTACTCTCTGACTTCGCCCCATTGATGCGACGGCACTCTACGATGCGGAACCTTGATGGGTTTATCATCTTTCGTGTGGATCTCGTGTTCCACCCCCGTTCCACAACCTATATCATCGTCACAAGTACTAAACTCTGCTGACATCGACCACCTCAATCCTAGAGTCTTCAACAGATGCAGCGACTATACATGCTAAATGCGTTCTGGGTGCAAGTATAAGATCTTCATCACTGAAATTACAGACTTGTATCGTATACGGCCCAACTGACCGACTTTAACAAAAGATCTACCCACGGCTAATCCATTGGGTAGGTGAGCTGCCAATGTGTCGCTCCTATCCACTATCTCCTCATACTTACATCCAGGGCGGGCCGGTCTGACTGTAGCTTCCACCTGACGTATCGCTCTCGCTGGAATGACAACAGGATCTCTCCCAAGACGTACTCAGCCCAATGTGCCTTTGTGTGTCTGTTGTTGTTCTCCATACATAGCTAGCACAGTCTGCCATTGGTTACCAGAGGGTTTGCGTCCTAATCGTGACAAGTAACCATCTCCCCACCTCTGCTTCAAATTTCTCTGTATAATCGCCAAAATATTACTACCGATCACTCCTGGTACTTCAATCTTCCGTTCTGCTAATGGTGTGCCAACAGGATCTTTAACTATCAGGAATCCTAAATTCGGAAAGGTCTGACCACATACGGTCACTGTGCGTTCAATATATCCCAGGTACGGTATGCCAAGGCCATTAGCAGCGGTGATGTGAATAAATACTGACACATCAAGCGGTTCTTCTTCAGCCCTCAAATTATCACGATAAAACTTCTCTGTTACCGTCGAAATTTGCGCTCCAGAATCAAGAAGACATCGCATTTCCACCCCTCCGATTTGGATAACAGCCTCCGGACACGTGCCCACCGCCCTGTCCAAAATTGAGCCTACATCTCCCAGATTCAGAGATTCCATGCCCACTGCTCGGCCCTCGGCAGTGGGCAACACTAGTTTAACGGATTCGATGCTTCAGCAGAACCGGCTTGACTTTGCTTCTGGTGCCAGATGGCGCAGTCACGTCTCATGTGTTCGGTACTCTGGCATTCCCAGCAACGACGGGGAGATCCGTCAGGCGGACGTTGTCGGCGAGCCCTGAAATCCCTTCGATTTGGCTGCGCGTTCTCTTTCCGCAAGGCCTCCAACACAGAAGAGACAATATCCTCTTTCATCTTCTCGAGTGAAGAACTATCTGATTGACTCTCAACAGCCTCCATACTTACAACACCTCCACGTCCTTTCTTGCACATAGACGGCTTGGACTTACCTAACCACTTAATGGCACGGTCCCGTAAATCAAAGAACAATAAATCTGGCGACTCTACGTTCAGGCGTCTCATTTCCCTCTGGAGAGACTCGTCCGGGACTGCCTCTGCAAATCGTTCCTTCCGGGCCACTATACGTCTCGCCCGAAATGAATCATCTAGTGTAGTCATTCGGTCATAAATATCGACCAATTCGAGAGAGCAGGCCACCAGGTCCTCATCTCTCTGTTGATAAGAAAAGAACCTTTGCTGCAAAAGGTGAAGTGTATCCCCATCACCAAACATCTTCTGCAGTGTGGAGAAAATGGCCTCTGGATCAGACAGGAGAGCGTCGCCACACCCAAGCACCTCTTGCCTCGCTTTACCCAACAGGTGTTCAACAATAAATGCTACCTTCTCTGCATTAGTACCCTTTAAAGTGGCTAAGCGCCCACGTATATCCCTGATCCACTCTTATACTGACGGGTCATCTTTCGAAGTGGGGCAGTCACAAAACCGCTCCAATCGCACAGTCTGCGATATCCAATGTGGTTGACTGGGAGTCGACACTCGCTGGGTTAAATGAGAAACTGCATCTATCAGTTTCTCAGTACCCCTCATCTGTGCGAGTTCCTCCTTTATGAGCCTAGTCTCTCGTCCGCTTGTCTGGGCTTCGAGCCTGGCTTGCTCTAATGCCTGCTCCAACTCCGCAACTTTTGCTTGGAGATCTTCTGCCATCATCTAGTACTGGATGCCCCAAAATAGCGCGAAAATTGTTCTACCGGGAAGAGGTACAGAAAAAAAAAAATTTCAGTTATACTCACCAGGTCTTCCGGGGAAGTACTCGCATACTTACGTACAATGCTACGAGTTCCCGTGCTGCAGCAACTATCCACACACAATGCTCAGGACAGACAAAATACTGCCAGTAAAGGAAGGGGAGATAACTATAAATGACCTCTAACAGTTGAGCTGGCACTGTTCCCATAAATTATGAAAAAAGTTTGATTTTGTGACTGTGACATGTGGTCGGATAGCAAACTGAACCCTGTGATTACAACACACCATCCACAGACATGACAATACATCCACACCATGCATATGACACTACTCTACTACTAGGGGCATTTGGGAATAATGTGGGAAGGTGTTTCAGCTGACGCGAGTTACTATTCGATGAATTAATTTCAGTTAAATCTATTCTTGGTCACCGTCCAACAAATCTTTGCACCATGAGTCAATTTGGTTTGGGTAACAATTCATTGCAGAGCCGTGTCACGGGACTATTTTACCAATGTCTATTTAGTCCACCTGGTTGCATCTAGCGTACATTCACAGTTTAACTTGATATAAGGCATGTACAGTTTCCTCTTTATACCTACTGTATAATTCAGTTTGTGTTTCAGTACACTGTTTGTATTGCTCTTCTCTCATCCACAATACATACAAAGTTTTTTTCTGTTTTCGTACTTTTCTGAAACCTGTTTACTGCTGGATACGACATCAACAGTCTAACTCTGTAATAAGTGAAAGCTCAACAGTTCCAATGTGTTTAAACCAAGATGCAACAGAGTTATTGATCACTGTGGCAACCGTCATCAGCTGTCATCGGTTGAAGCACAGATAACATGATCCATCGACTCACTCATCCAGACGACAGCACTCACTCGGCTGGGGGTTGGAACTAGTGGAGACTGATCCTGCTCGCAGCGCCAAATGTGACATCCCAAAAATTAGTCAAAGTCCTTTCATCAGTCGGTCAAGTCGGTTTGTTTATTCCATTGAAACCATATACACCAAATACAACCTGCATAAGTAAGCAAACAAATAATTAGTTACAGATCCATATCTTCCATAACTTCCTGCATAACAATTCTAGTGCGAACACAATGAGTTACATGTGACTAGAACCTGTGTATTTAACACCGCGTGGACAGTTGTACAATGAAAAGGGAACACGTGTGGTGTCTAACCGTTTCGAATACTGGATGATACATGCGAGGAATGCTAAGATATAATACAATTCAATAATTCAATGGAATGCCAATAAACTAGAGATCATAGAAATGTGGAATTGAACATGCCTATGGCAATAAGGAATATCTGGAACATCATGCATAAACATATCTGAGGTGTTAGATTCAATAATCTGACATTCTGATTATAATCTGATTAATCGGATTGTAATCGGATTACATCCAAATAGTACGATATAATACATTCTATTGATATGGCATTGTTAATCACAAAAATACTTTAAGAATAGCACCAAATAATGGATAATTATCCCCAATCCGAGAGATGGTACCCATAAATCGCCAACTGGTACACACACCACCAAACTTCTACATCAACTATCACATAGTGTCCTACAGTAAATCCATAAACAGTCAATTACTATTCATTCTGCTAATTGACACCATTTACTTGGCCATAACTGTTCCACGGTAATGTCAAAATAATTAGGAACATATAGACCTACTAGCTCACTATACTCTGATAATACTTTTATGAAATAGATGCAATTAATTTCATAAAAATTACGAAAAATTACTCGTCAATTAAATTTATATCTCTGGCACAATACAAATTCGATAATTTCACCAGAATATTCACCGTATTAAACCTCTCATATTAATTTCATCTAAACTCGGATCTCATGAAGCGTCACATTTTACGTGAACAATCAACATTTGTCCGATTCGTAACCAGGGCTACCGAGTTATAATAAATCTGACAAAACTATCATTACATAGGATTCCCACATGTGCATAGAAAATAAAATCAATACCATTTACAGAAAATATCCGATCATGCGCTCAACATAAACACGTTATTCAGTTTCCGTATGACCGACAACATGCGCACAAATCACACTGCATAGCAACCACTAAACAAAGTCCCAAAACAGCACCAATTCACCTTCAGACGATCAAAACCCAGCACCGATAAATTCCTCGGTTGCCACAGTACATTCAGGTAAGGCCTACCACCAGGATTATCGATGGTATCATGAAAATATACAGTTTTTCTTCCGGAGAAATTTCGTCCGGCCACCCACCACGCTAACGGTATGGGGCAAGATGGCTGCCCTGTGCACTGTGTGTGGGGTTTACCACAGCAAGTCACGGAGTCTCGCCACAAATTTGAATCAAGCAAGCACCATCACAGAAGGCCCAATGACACCATATCGCAAACAATATTTATTAGAATTCGTCTCCAATTTATTTTCAAGATCAAAATATAAAAGGATACCGAATAAACAATACATAGTCATTGATCTTCACGTTGCAAATACGAAAAGTAACCCATCCAAAAATATCCTGGAGAATTCCGTGCGAACTCCTCGCAGTGTGGTTACAGTACACCGAGGCATCGTAGACTCTGCCTCACCTGTCACACTGTTATTCACGCCCATATTGTGTAAAGCTGTTATTTTTGCTCATAATGTGTAAAGATGTAATTTATGCCCATGTTGTGCATTGAAAGATTGAAATTGTAGTTTTAGGGCCACTTCCCTTACGGATTTTGTGGCCATCAACATAATGCTTTATTTATATTTTATTATACATTGTTCTTTACAATTCAAAATTTTACAAACTTTATGGTTTGAAGATGGATTGAAAGGACATTGGCGCTGCTGGCATATACATGTGGCAATGGGGGTATAGACAACTGAATATATCTAAATCCAGGCTGCATCAGTTCCAGCTTACACACATAACTAAAATGCAATTGGGGAAAAATAGACTGCCATCGGTGTATGGTGTAATATTGTATGGAGAATTGCAAGGATTCAAGGAAGCTTGTATTCATGGCATTTTGGTGAAATAAGACTTATACAGTAACACTGATATTCGCCTTTACCTTGCACATATTGTATGCCTGTATGTTGACCATTCAGGGATTAAAATCTGAAGTAGTTGACTTATTACATAATGCACTTTACGTAAGGGGACTAGTAGACTACTTGTGTCAACAAAGTAAACGCTTTCTTTCCAGAATCAGTGCCACTTATCTCTCTAATACTGATATAATAATTTGGTCCTGTTCATCAGTATGGCTGTCACAATTACATAGTCTCCAGTGCCTGTGAGCCCTGGGCTTCCAGATGTCTGGAGATGCATTCTGGCCAATTTTCAATGATCAAAATCACAAATTATCACTCGGTTACTGCTCAAACTTTTTGTTTTATGTGAAGGTCCCCAGAAATTATTTGAAACTCTAGATGTGAAACGGCACATACCGTTGCATTTTGACAGTATAGTTACATTTGTTGATCACTATTTTTTAGTCTGAAGTGAAGAAGTAGAAAGATTTTTGAAGTGGAACTTCTACTTTCCTGCTATCGGGCACATCCCACCTGAAAAATTTTCATATCTAATTTAAATAAAATGGTGTGTACTGGTGCATTTTGACAGAATATTTAGACTTTGAAGACAATGGAACTGAATTGTCAGTGTCCTCTGTCTGTCTGTCTCTTTGTCTGCCCATCTATCTTGTCATACCATATGCAGCTGGTGATGTATCAGAAGCCTAATGAAAATGACTGACCTTCACCTGTTTTATCAAGGTCAAATTTAGCATAAGCAATAATTTGTAAATACATAATACATGTGCAAATGGTGATTGACTAGGAATAGGACCCAAACATGATGTGACTGAAATATAGTTGAGAGCAACGTTAAAATCATTTTGACTCACTCATTCCTTGACTAGAAGCCTATCCCAGTTGACTGAACCTATTTTTTTTTTCAAGGTTATATACTGTATATTATGATATAACATGAAATACAGCTAGGCCTTCTAAATTAATACCACATATGCAAAGTCTGATGATGGACCTAAAATCTATGAATATGATTGACATTGACATGTTTTCTCTCTAGGTCAAAAACTGTATGTTATAAAGGCAGATGTTAAATGCCAACATATACTTCAAATCTAACATTGGCATCATCATCGTTCTGGCTGCGGTTTTCCCCCAGATAAATTTACTGAAGTTCACGTGTCTTGCAACAGCCTTGTGCTTCAACAGTAACTTAAAACCATGCTGTTGGAATTGCTTTTCAGTTACCTGCATAATCCAACATGGCTGCAATTAGCCATCTTGGATTTCAGCATATCCATGTGTTAGTCTGTGTTTAGGTTTCGCTTTAAGGTGTCAAAATTTGGATTATGTGGATTAAAAAATAAAGTATTTACTGGTACTCTGTTTCAGGTTTGTGATCCGATGTTTCAGCTTAAAATTCCATACTTCAATGAAGTGATATGCAGTAATCCTGGGTATGTACTTCTTAATTTACTTAAACATTAGGGTTATTCCAGAAAAAAAGTACTTGGGAGTGGGGCAAGACTTTTCAGTTCAATAGTATATGCATGATTGGTGGTACACAGTCATTTAACATTAGAGAGGTAGGACAAATGGTATATGGATGGTTGGGTTCAGGAAAAAGTGGTCTTCTCCCCATACCATGTACTTTTTTTCTGGAACAGCCCTTACACAAATGTCTGTATATATGATTAAGCCATAGTATGTACATGTAATCCCAGTCAGTGTAGATTAAGTGACACTTAAATACTCTAATGAAAAGATCAACCAGAAAGATGACAAGTTAAATGAAAAATTCTTTGAGTATTTTTTTTGTTTGAGGATTCACCTAATCACTGCAAATCCACACTCTTAATGTAATACCGGTGTAAAAGAGCCTTCAACGACTCTGTATGAAATTTGACACTGCAGGGCTTTAGATTACACCCTAGATACAATGTTAAACGTTGTGCCCAAATTAGGATGCACCCAAATTAGGAAGCAAAAACGAATTTTTGCTTTTTTAAAATTTTTTTCTTGTAATGAGAATCAATGTTCATTTATTTTCATGTAGATTCCTCATCAATTAAACCTCATTTGAGATTCAAGGCCTACCTATTTTGCCAGAATTCTGGGAATATTTTGGGCATTTCCCATTGTCTTTATTTGTCCAGTTCAGCCTGAGCGAGAACAAAAGAATGGCTGATTCATTTTCTCTTCCTCTGCCAACTGACTGGGAGCAAGATCTGTATGCTTTAACATTGCCCATTTTTTTTATATATAAATATATTCGTTCCTATCCATTAAATTTTTTTGGAACTTTAGTATGTTAGTATATGTCGCCAAATATCTAAAAATCAGAGACCAGCAATATTAGGTTCATATTCATGTAGATTTTTCTGTATTTCTCCATGTTAACCTAAGATTGCCCCCAGCGCAGAGTCGAGAACAGTCTTGTCATGAAAACCCCAAACTGTGTGACTATATGATGTCTGATGGTGTCCTTCTACCATACTGGACTATCATTTGCAAAGTCCGTTAATTGTTCAATTGTGTGTCTAACAGATAAAAAAAATTGAAGGATTTTTTTTTCTGCAGAAATTTTCTTGCTTTACACCATCCACTCCAGAACCTCACTTGATTTGCTTTGCTCAGCACAAGGTGTGGATTGGGTGTTTATTATTTGTAAAAGCATATATCCCGGTACTTGGCAAGAGCAGATATGGCCACCTGGATGTTGATGTGAATGTACCTCAATAACACTATTTATATGAAGGCATATCACAGAAAAATGAAATTATAACTCTGATATTTTGGGAAATCTGTATATAAATCCATATTTTTTTTCACAGAGAGGATGAAGAGGGCAGCACCAGTCGTCAAATGGTGGATGATGGTTATGACTGCCTGTTTGGTATTATCAAAACAAGTCAATGCTCCAGTCTTATTGATAAAAACACTGTTCATTCTTTGTGCGATGCTTACACAAAGAAATATTATGGTGATTATTCTACGGTTACATTGTACAATGTATTGTGAGCTGTGGGTAATTAATACATTATAACATGAGATATGAAAAAGATATTATATTGTTTGTTTGTGATAGCAGGGTGATTGTTTAACCTGATATGGAAAATATTACATGCTTGATTGGTAATTAATTCGTTGCATCTTAAAATATGGAAAACTTGACATGTTCCATGTTTTTTGGACATCACTTTTACTACTAACATAAATGAAAGAGAAATCTGTTACAGTTGAAGAGTACAGGTGCACATGTTTGATGATGGATATATTCAGAAATAACTATATAAAATTATTTGATATCAATTCTGTATAGGATGAAGAGCTTCGAGTTGTGTACATTGTCAGTGAGTATAAAATTAAATCACACTTGTATTTTGCAGGGTATGAGAAAGCATTTAACCTGTTATTGTTGATTGTTGAAATCTCTGGTGTTCAAACTTGGCATAACAATCACTCAAGTCTTGAAATTCTACTGACCTTCTTGGCAAATGACTTCAAACAAGAGCAGGTGAGCATTCTATACAGTTTCTGGTGCATACTACCTGAAGATACTCCTTGAGAAATTCATCTAGCTTCTTATCCTAAATAACATTTTATATACATGTACAAATGAATGTATATATATGACATCATAAGTGAACATCTCAAAATAAAAGTCTTAATACGGTTCATTGTAAAGTAGTTTCAGTATAGCATGGACACTTAGCTGTTCTGAAGTCTCACTTGCGACTTATGGTGTGACCAATATTCTGTCTCCCAACTTCAGCGTTATAATGAGGGACAAGTGTAGCAACCTTCATAATACACTTTTTACCCCTCGGCCAAAATTTGGCCGAAGGGTATTGTCGTCGTCATGTACGTCCGTCCGTCTGTCCATCTGTCCGTCTGTCCGTCACACCTTTCTCGTTACCAAGATATCTTTAGAACGACTTACCCTAGGCACACCAAACTTGCGTTGCACATCCATATGCTCGTGCCCCAGAACCCTATTGAATCTGGGCCTGATTGGTTGGAAACTTTGGCGGCCATCTTTAATTTATGCGAAATCATCACAGCTTTCGCGTTACCAAGATATCTTTAGAACGACTTACCCTAGGCACACCAAACTTGCACTGCACATCTATATGCTCATGACCTAGAACCCTATTGAATCTGGACCTGATTGGGTGGAAACTTTGGCGGCCATATTTAATTTATGCGAAACCATTAATCTTGTGTATCTCAGGTACCATTTCACTGTTCAGTGTGAAACTTAGTATAGATCATCGATGCATCAAGAAACTTCAAAGGAATGACCAAACCAGTTTCCCTGATTCGGTGGAAATCTTGGCGGCCATCTTTAATTTATGCAAAATCTTTTATGATATATATCTTTGATACCATTCAAGTGTTCTATACGAAACTTGGTATACAGCATCGATGTATTAAGAGACTTGCAATGAATAACCACATCAGTTCTTCTGAGTGGCGGGAAGGATGGGCGGCCATCTTTAATTTATGCAAAATCATTAATGATCTCGTTCTCTGATACCGTTCAAGTGCTCGATGTAAAATTTGGTATACATCATCGATGCATCGAGAGACTTATGACAAATGACAGTTCTGGTTTCTCTGATTGGGCGGAAACCTTGGTGGCCATCTTTAATTTATGCAAAATCTTTAATGATGTATACCTCTGATACCATTTCAATGTTCTATATGAAACTTGGTATACAGCATCGATGTATCAAGAGACCTTCAATGTATAACCACATCAATTCCTCTGAGTGGCGGGAAGGATGGGCGGCCATCTTTAATTTATGCAAAATCATTAATGATCTCTATCTCTGATACCGTTCAAGTACTTGATGTAAAATTTGATATACATCATCGAT